>OU744791.1:600000-908984 GCA_916614155.1 Mesoligia furuncula | reverse complement strand
TGTCCCAGTCTTAATTACAACTTATGTACATATTCGCATAACACGATCGGCGTCCGTTACAGTTTTTATTGTAAAAAGAAAGTTTTTAGAGGTATCTTCATGATTTTTTCTATCGTATCAAATTAGTTGTATTATGCTTTCAACACACTATCTACATAGCATTATATTCTGAAGAATATTATTTTTTTGATTTTGTTTACTGTAGTAGATCATATACTTTTATTACTAAAAACTTGCGTTTTTTGCGTTTAGGTCGTGCAATCCTCTTAAGTCTTTACTTAAGAGGATTACACGACCTTAGTCTGTGTTTTCGAAGCTAAATAAATGACACACGAGACGAAAATGTGATAAAAAGATTCTTATTGGAGGCGCCGTGTATCGATCTGAGCTACGCCCCCTGACAGAAATCGAATCGTTAATACGCGTTTTTAATACAGAGTCATCTTGCATATAAGATATTAGAAGCTCTCACATGGTTGTCGCCGTCTTGCATTTTCATTTTGACCTCAGTATTAAGACTTAAGCACCCTCGAAATCCATGAAGACGACACACATGTCGAAAAAATTTCAAATTTTCGCAACCGCCATTTTGGATTTTCATTTGACTTCACTTTTGGATTTAGCACCCTTGAAAACCACGAAAACGACGCCTCTAGCTAAAACTATATCTCTCTGTATCCCGAGAGAGAGAGAGCGAAAGTCGCGTGGAACATGCATAACGCTTTTTCGTTACGTGACAATTTCTATCAGTTTACTCCTACCGCAAGCTCCGCTATAGTACTTCGTTCCGATAGCTCATGAGCGTGCTGTTGGTTGTCAATATAAATATCCCGAGACTTTTAGAACCCTTTTATTGGCTTGGCCAGCATCGCGTAAACAAGTCCAAGTCATGCAAAAATGTTTACCACAGTGCGTTTTAGCTGTATACTAGAGTAGCAAAAGCTAACAAGAGTCAATTGTAGGCGGCCGGGACAGCTTCAACAATGGCGTCGCGCCGAGAGAATTAGTTCGAGAGGCCGCACGTCCCAGCCACTTTGTTGCAATTTGCGGCAATTTGCTGCTACTATTTCGTAACTAGGCTTGCCCGGGACTTCATAAAAGCTATGTTTTAAGTCATAGTCATGGGATAACGTGGATCAACTTACATTATTAGGCATATTTCCAGTTCAGGCATTTTACCATCTGAATCAATTTGTAATTCTACCAAAACAAACCAAAATGTTAAATTGTTATGAATTCTTAAAAACACTTTGATTATCTAACTAACATCTAATTAGTCTGCTGATATAAGTAAACAACAAGTAAAACTTTTTTATAATCTTGCTAAAATTAAGGAAAAGAAACCTCCCGTCTCGTACAAGTCCTGATTGCCAAGTAATGTTTTTCTGAGATTTTTCCGCAGTGAATACCTAATGAAATAGAATATGTATGAGGGATTTACGTTAAAAAGCTAATCTGTGAGTCGTTGTTCAAATTAGCGCGACCAGTAAAACATCGCGCGGTACAATTCCTCAACAAGTTATTGTGTTGTTTGTGCACAGTATTAGGTCATTAGCGGCAATTTATTATGCTACATATTAATTGCATTATCTATCACCGCGGTACGGAAAGCTAAACTGACCAGATTCAAGAATTAAAACAAAGTTCAAATGTAATAAAAGTTGAGTCGGGCCCGCGAGAGAAATCCGTTAATTAGTCGCGATCTGTAATTAGTGGATGGACTGGCGCAAAGAGTTGTTTGCTGCTAAAGAGCCGCTGTCATCCGCTCGTAAACGTATAATCTCGGCCAATGAGTCGGGATTTACGATAATTTAATTTGGGGAGCAAACGAGGGCCCCTATGAGGTCGGGATAACAAAGGTGTTTAATTAGAGCACCTGGTGTTGCCACTACAAGTTACGAACGTAATTGGTGGAGCCCATGTAGGTCTTTGAAGCCAGGCGACCTGCTGCATATGAAATACACGTGTATTTTCTATAGTCAAGTTAAATACATGTTGCAGTCTACACTGAGTGTTGATTAAAACCCGTGCAATGATCTCAAGTAACAACAATTAATTTTGTACACGGTGGATCCGTCAGAGTTTTATGATTTAATTACTCGCGTTAGCTTTATATCCTACTTGACCGGTTTATTTTTTCACCTAACACGTTTTGTGTTAGGTGAAAAAATAAACCGGTCAAGTGCGAGTCGGACTCGCGCACCGAGGGCTCCGTACAAATTTGTAGGACCTATGTAAATAGTTTTTTTTTTTGTAATGTAACTACAAATTTACGGTTTTTGGACTTTTTCCTTTACTTGTGCTACATGACATTGCTTTTTGCCAAATTTCATGATTCTAGGTCAACGAAAAGTACACTATAGGTTTTGATTTCGGAACATATACGCCCGTATCTTTTGATTGAGTTGACTTAGCAGTTTGATTTTTTTTACTGCTTCAAGGGATTGCAGCCTTGAGTGTTTGATAATAACTTCAACTTGATAACTCCACGCGTTCCTGAGAAAAAGGGTCTTGAAGTGATCTTATAAGTGTTTCGTTTTTCCTTGGGGTACAGAACCCCAATAAAAAGAGACGAGAATAAAGATCACAATGATTTTGATAGACTTGTCAATGGCAGCAACCCAACGGCAACCTTATTGGAATAAGAATAAAGATCAGTGTGATTTGGACAGTGATGCAAAATCAGAGGTAAAATAAAAGGACTGTAGAAGTTTCACACCAGAATACACGAGACAGATAAGGATAATTACTCTAGTTACGGGTTTTTTTTTAATATGCTTGTAAGTTTATAACCTTGTGTACCTTGTGTAGGGAAAGCTGTTCTACAGGCGTAGCATGACGCTTTCTAATTCTACGAAGAATAGACATAGCTCTTTCCATGAAAGTGACATTTCGTTTCTCCATTTTTGACATCGCACGGTAGGAATCCTTCTACAATCTGTCATTTTGTCTTTAGTTTCTAACGATCCTTGTGTAGGTCCTTTTATACATATGTAGACTATTTCAGAAGAAAGTTTTCTATCCAAAATGTCAAAATCACACTGACAACTGACAGTTGTCTAAGGTAGTGAAGAGATTTTGTAATCGCTAAAGACAGCAGAAAACTTTCTACTCGACGGCTATAAAGTATATACTGTTATCTACAAAATCCCACAAAAAAAAACAAAATTCCCAAAATTCCACTTTCAAAGAT
Organism: Mesoligia furuncula; assembly: GCA_916614155.1. NCBI lineage: Eukaryota > Metazoa > Arthropoda > Insecta > Lepidoptera > Noctuidae > Mesoligia > Mesoligia furuncula. The sequence goes on along the minus strand of OU744791.1, from coordinate 905,791 downwards.
CCACGAATGACAGCCGGGACCAATGGCTTAACGTGCTTTCCGAGGTACGGAGGGGTCTCGGTGAGTAAAGATGGTCACCCATCCACAGACCAACCGCGGCAAGCGTAGCTTAACCTGATCGGTCAACTTGTGTGGCTGTTATTATTTAGCCACGAAACTAAGAATCAAAAAGGTAAAAAAAAAAACGACGGGTTGCACTCCGGGAGTGCCGGCAGAAGTGAATATTAACGTTGTGCATTATTGATATTTTGGAATCTTACGAATTTTCGATCAGGTCACGTGTCCTGACGCGAGTTTAACATTTTTTACCCATTACAAAAAAAGTGTACAACGCCGCTAGAAGTTTTCACTTCAAAAATTAAATCCCCGACGCGTAATGTCGTAAAAAATATGATAATAACACTAGTTTACCATTTTTTTTTTGTTCACAAGACAAAACCGTTGGATTTGTTTTGTGACTACCTTCTAATCAGTAAAAATAAATGTCAAATATTTTTATCACGTCTGGTTTTTTTATAACACTCACAAGAAGTTTTGGCTTAATCTGGTTAGGTACGTAGTGATCAATTAATTGTCTTAAAACTCAAAAAGCAAACATTTAATGAAATTCTATTTTGTTCAAAATGTTTTTCAGACAGTGCAAATTAGATCATAACATTTTTTGTTGTATCAAGAAAAATATGTAGTAAAAAAAAAAACAGATCGGTTACAGAAGCTTTAAAAATGTTACTACTTTATTTAACTTCAAATTTCGGTAGCAAATTTTAATAAAAAGGGTTTTTCAAGTAGTAGATGAAAAGTACTAACAAATTCGGTAGCAAGAAATAAAAAATACGTGCAATTTAGATTGTCAATTTTGTGGCAAGACCTAACAAATCACGAAACTAGCTGCTATTTTTGCCTAACTAAATAATTATGTAGGCTTTAAAAACCAGAAAAAGTGGTGTTACATACAATATAATGATGACCCATGGGTCAAAACATATGCTACATTAACATATGCTTTCAGTCAATAAAACGAAGCAAAACCCACAGAATTGGAGACACCCAGAACCCCACCACTAAGACCCCATTTCGAGCCAGATGTATGATTTCGAAGGATCTGAATTGAAGGATGGCGAATAGCTGGGTCTTAACATGTCTTTAATAAATCATTTTCCACACTCAGACCGACATTTTCCCCATAAAACTTGGGAAACTTGAACGATAAACATGATGTTCGTTTTCACCATAATTATAAGGGTTTTGGGGAACAGTACCAAGATTTCTGGTATAACAAAAAAATTTAGCAAATTAGTGTTGGTCTAATTTAAGAGATAGTGATACAAATCTGAATTAAAACAGTGTAAAATTTGCAATATGTAATACTTTCAATGTAGGGTAATCTTAAAATTAATAAATAAAAAAATGTGAAAACTTTGAAAACTAGACGTCCCAGTTTTTTTCTAACTTCAGACAGAATCAAGCATCAGCAATCATTAAGCATTAAATCCTCTATGCAAACACATGGTTTTCATCTCATGAACAAAAACGCTGTAAACTAGTGTAATTAGATACTACAATATTTTGATCTTGATGCATGAGACTTTTTGGTACGACTTTGGGTCAATCTCCTTTAATTTTTTTATTTTATTTTAACGTGTTGAAAGATGACAGATGTCAACTGTGCCGTCTTTCACATCTGTCTGTCTGTCTGCCCATCTGTGCCTGTCTGTGCCAGTCTGTGCCTGTCTGTGTCTGTCTGTGCCTGCCTGTGCCTGTCTGTGCCTGCCTGTGCCTGTTCGTGCCTGTCTGTGCCTGTCTGTCTGTCTGTAATTTGATCCTGTATACTTGTTTTCAATTTTTGATATTTTGGAATCTTACGAATTTTCGATCAGGGTCACGTGTCATCTTACGAATCTTACGATCAGGGTCACGTGTCCTGACGCGAGTTTTAACATTTTTTAAATTACAAAAAAAGTGTACAACGGCAACGCCGCCAAAGAAGTTTTCACTTCAAAAAAACCTATGACAAAACAAAGAATTCTGGTAAAATAGTGAATTTCGTAAAAAGTGCAGTTGACTCTTTCTACTTTGCTGCCGTCGTACTGTCTACACTAGCGTTGCCAACCGTCCCGTATTTCGTGCATAAATTTGTATGTCCCGCCGAGACAGCCAATGTCCCGTATTTTACGAAAATCTGCAGACCACAGACGGCCATGCGCACAACACGCACGCTCTGGCCGCGACGCGGGCTGAGACTGAGAATGGACTGAACTGACGAGACGAGACGAACAAACGAAGCGCGTGAGTGAGTTATAGAATGAGTGAATAAGTCGCGTGCGCAGGGCCTCCCACTCGTCCCACTATAGTTATGTCAAAAGACAAAATGATATGGTATGTGCAGTAAAATCTGTAACAAAGTATAGTTTTAAGTCCAAATAAAACAAATTTTAACTAAAAACTCAATGATTTTTATTTGTCCCGCGTGAAAAAGTGATTTTTTTTAAGATTTATGACCATTTGTCCCTTAAGGCCGAAAAAAAATTGGCATCCCTAGTCTACACGGAACGTCATCTTAGTCTACTCTTCCGTCGACAAACCGGTGCTCATGCTACGCGTGCAGGTGGGGACTGGGGATTTATAGACGACTCCGCCTTGGATTGTAAATGTGGTGCTGTTCCACAAACGATGGGACACTCAAATATCGTGTCGTGCGTGTCCTGTCAGCTGCACGTTACAGGAACTAGTGGTCGCTGGTGATGGCGCCAAACAAGTAGCCGAATTCTGGGCCGAGTCCATTTAGATTGCTATCGACACGCTAAGAAGAAGACCTTGTATACTTTATTTATTATCTAAATTCACAACCCCCGCTATTGTAAGCTATGATGACAAAGTTTCTTGTAAATAATGTGAGCCTCACGTGTGTTAAAATAAATCATACACAAAAGCACCCTGATAATGAAAATTGCCAAAGAGAAAAGACAACAGTACCTCTACCATGAGTTGTTATCGAAAACTTACTCGCTAGCGTATTAACGTGGATCGAATAGATTTCGATAATGCTTGCACCATGAGTTTTACGAAGTCTTACGCAGGCGCTAAGGTGAACTCGATAGATCGTGTCGTATGGAACGTCACTTCCTTAAGTTTTGTTTCTTTCTTTCTCAGTAATAAGGAGAGAGAACGGCATATATTATGCTCAAAATGTAGTGCTATCGCCTATGCTTAAAATGTTATGATAGGCAATAATCCGACTAAATAGAATGGTTGGCGGTTAGTGAACTTCTTAAGGTATTTAGTGGTTGTTGAATTTTTATTCCTTATATGTCACTGTTGTGTCATCGAGTGACGTTTTCAATTTGTAATTTTGTATTTGTTGACATTGTGTTCACGGCGTTTTTTAATGAAATTCAGTTAAATAAGTTTACAAAATGACAATAATACAAACATTAAACACTGCCTTAAAAGTATTTCATGGTCAGATGTCCACTTAGAAACTGACACAAATAAAGCGTTCAATCAATTCCATGACTTTATATGTTTGTTATATAACTTGTGCTTCCCAAAAATAAAAATAAAGATTAAACATTCTAACGCATTTAAACAAAAATGGATAAGTAAGGGTCTTAAAAATAGTTGCAAAACAAAAAGATTTTTACGATATCGTTATTACAAGAACAAAACATTTAAGATATAAACAATACTCAAGCATTTTGAAAAAGTGTATTGTTAAATCGAAAATGAACTCTAACATCAATTTTATAAATAATAGCAAAAACAAATGCAGAGCAACGTGGTCAGTTATTAATCATGAATTTGGGAATGCGAAATCAGGTATTAATAATATTTCTGACATACAATTAGATAAGCAAGTTCTGACAAACCCTACTGACATAGCAAATGCTTTTAATAATTATTTTATTGACTCGACTAATACTTTGACATCGAATAATCAATATTATTATAATGACACTAATTTTAAATCAATTCCCAACTCCATGTTTCTTAGACCCATGACTGAAGATGAAGTCAAAAAGGAAATAATGGCGTTAAACAATACTAACTCTGAAGGTTATGATGGGATAAATACAAAAATAATTAAAGCGTGCAATACAGAATTGATTCCCATTTTGACATATTTAATTAATCTTTCGTTTTCGTCAGGTATATTTCCTGATGCCCTAAAATTATCAGTCGTAAAGCCACTATACAAAAAACAAGATAAAAAGGACGTCAAAAACTATCGCCCGATTACTCTTATTCCCATATTGTCAAAAGTTTTCGAGAAATGTATGCTCAAGAGACTTGTCGACTTTTGTAACAAATTTAGTATTATAGCAAAGGAACAGTTTGGATTCCAAAAGCAAAAGTCGACCACACAGGCAATATATACCCTTGTGAGCAATATTCTGAGGAATTTAAATAACAATAAATTAACAACAGGTCTTTTTTTCGACCTATCTCAAGCTTTTGATTTTGTAGCGCATGACGTATTATTGAGAAAGTTGGAAATCCTGGGAATAAGAGGAGTTGCACTGCAGTGGATTTCTTCTTACATAAGTAATCGAAAGCAATACGTTGTTATAGACAACGTAAATGAAGACTTACTTACTTGCTACTGCTCTGAACCTAGGATAAATAAATGCGGCGTCCCTCAAGGAAGTGTACTAGGTCCCATATTGTTCTTATTATACGTAAATGACATACCACTGGTGTCTAATCATAAATTTATATTATTTGCAGATGACATTTCAATTATTGTGTCATCTGATAAAAAATCGGTTTCTGACCATGAATTAGACATTAATAATACTATTGACAAAATTTTACAATGGCTACAGACTAATAAATTAAAAATTAATTTAGATAAATCAAATTATATTCAATTTAATAAGTCAAAACATGCCAAATACAATTTTAAACTTAATGTTGACAAACTTAAAGAAGTAACACAAACCAAATTTTTGGGTGTGCTCATAGATCAAGACTTAAACTGGAAAGGACATTTAGATGATTTATGCAATAAGATTAATAAATTCACTTACGCCCTCAGACAAGTAAAGAACGTTACAAACGTAAAAACGGCAATTACTACGTACCATGCATACATTAAATCAATTTTAAGCTACGGGCTTATTATTTGGGGAAACAGTACGGATAAAGACCGAGTATTCATCGCACAAAAGAAGTGCATCAGGGCTTTTTGTGGACTTCGTCCTGACGAATCCTGTCAGTCATTTTTTAAAAAGCTAGGTCTGTTACCACTTCCTGCACTTTACATATACGCAGTCTGTAACTTTGTGTATAGTAATAAGGGATTGTTCAAAAAAGCTTATGAAGTAATCCCTCGTCCAAGGGATCCGAACAGACTCGTAATAGAGAATACTCCTAAATCAGCCAGGTATGCTAAAAGCTGCCTTGTGATGTGTGTACGCATTTACAACAAAATCCCGAAAGAATTAAAATGTATAAATAATGCAAATTCATTTAAAAACAAGCTGTATAAATGGCTGAATGGACATAATTTCTATGACATTAATAATTTCTTTGACATAAAATTATAATATTATATCCATCTATTTATTTGAATGATTTATTTATTAATTACTGTTTTTTTTTTTCCTTGGACCTAAAATTTTTGCATGCAATTGACATATTCTTTGTAGCTAAACATGTGGACATTGTATTTAAATAAGACTAACACCATTATACCATGTTTAAGGCAAATAAAGACTTATCTTATCTATCTTATCTTACAATGAGGACCAGTATGGCACAATTTTTAGAAACTACCTGTCGCTTCTGCGCTCAGAATCACCGGTTCATTTGTCGCATGGAGCAAAAAGTTGTGTGATCCAATCTTCCAAAGAAAGATACCTAATTGTTCCGGGTCTGGATGTTTGTGCATGTGATATTTGTGTTTGTAAATGCACCCACGATACCGGGGAAATCCTAGTGTCCAATGTTTAAAGAAAAAAATGTGTAGTTAGTAGGTAATAAGTATGTGTTTTTATGTCAATTTTTGTGTTCCTTATTTTGTTAAATATGCTGTGTTTCCCATATAATAATAAAATAAATGAAAAGGTTGTTGTAAAATGTCTTTTATTTAAATTTAAGTTAATATTCATCACAGAAAGCCTCCTAGAAAGCTGCGAAATGTCCCTGGTAAGCTAGAATTTCATTTTTTGTAATTTTGGCTTGAAATTCACGTTCTTTACGTCGTTGGTATTCAAATTCAGCGGCCGCCAACATATTCCATGCTAAATAATCTCTTCCAGACATTATTTTGACTCAAAAATCTCAAAAACGTATATAATTTCAATGTAAACATAATTATGTTTCACGCGTCAAAATGCTAGTGAGTGACGTAACTACTATCGTAAGCGTATTTTTCGATAGCGTCTGTCAAATTATTAACTCATGGTGCCGTTTTGTATGGCGACAGCTGAAAAACGTTAGTGACTATCGAATAGATTACGTTAGGTTTCATACCTATCGAAATCTATAGTGCTCATGGTACGAATTTTAATTCTTTCGGTGACCGCTAGGGGCGCTGTACAATATTTCATACATATTATTTACGTAGACGCTAGCGAGTTTTGGCTGTGTAAACTCATGGTAGAGCTACAGGAGACCAGAGAGACAAAAAGTTAACGAGCCAAAACATTATTAAACAAAAGAGTTATAATAACATTTTGTATGGAATACTAGGACACCATAAACTAAAGGAGGTTTTTTGTAAGGACGAAGGGCTGGAGGCGGGGCGACAAGGACAGAAACAACAAATAAAAACTGTAGTATTCTACATAAACGGGTACGCCTTAAAAAAAAGAGGCCCCCACTTGCATTATTCATACGGATGCTAATGGAAATGGCAGGTCTTAAAACTGTAGACGTAAACAATGCCCAACTTTATTGTTTTTGAGACTCAAGGAAAGCCTGAGAGGACAATGTTCCCTGATGAAAAATTTGCGACACAAAATGAAAAGGGAGTGCTTGTAGTCAATTAACAAATCCGTTTGCGCATTTTATGACGAGCCGGGACAACGGGGAAAGCCGTGATGTTTTTCATTGAGTGTTTACTTTGTGATATTGACAGTATCGTGCTGTTTTATTAACAAATTGGTAAACAAACGTTGTCGAACTTTGAACTGGAATTGATAACAATATAACATGAGAGTAGAAGGGTTTAGCACTCAATTGTATGTGTATGTGCTGATTGTTATTTTCGAAATTTATATCAACAGAATTTGCAAGAACTTGAGAGTTAGTTATACATAGTTCTAATTACCATTTTCGATAGAATGAATGTGCGGAGAACCACAAATTGGTTGAGGTCTATCTCCTGCATCGGATTGTTTGTTAGTAAATTGATTGATTGAACCATTTCGGTGTATCTATGTATCTTCGTACGCATGCTGAATGTAGGTAATTAGAGTAACATGGTTGACTGCGGTAGTGGCAATGACATCAGTACCGAGCACGACATGTGTACTGATAGGAGATCGTCTATCTAGTATCTACAGGGCGATATTGTCGCATCAATGAACTGACACTATCATTAGTCGCGCGTGCGATTAATGGCATTAATTGTCAGTTGATTTGTTGTACTTAACTCGAATGAAACAAAGTTCGCCGGTTAGTGATAGACACATAAAACCATAAACACCAAGTAATTAGCATGGTTGAGTTCTTCATTTTTAACTCCCCGGGAAAGTCTGATATCCTCTTAACTATGTCCGCCCGAGCGCATCCCCCAGTGGGCACTTAAATGCATTCATAGAAAGAGGGTATTTAAATGTCTGCCTGTAGAATCTTCTTCCGAGGAAAAGCGCCTCTACTGGAGTTTCTTTTTTATATTGTACGTTAAATATGGAAACGGAAAAAATATTTTCATTCCAGCGATTCTAAGCTGTCATTCCTTAATTCAATATTGGTTGTGGCCGGGCTCATCTCATATTATTCCTAGTTTTCAGGGTATATTAATTTCTATAAAGTTAACCTTTGAAAAGTTCAAGAGTTCAGGAGTTAGTTAGCTGTACCTAACTACTACTACATAAAAGTTCCAACGTTCAAATAAAACGTTAATAACAATTTCCACCATGCCGGTTGACATTTAAGTAGAGCAAAAAGATATCGGTGCACCAGGCGCGCAGTAATAAGAAGCGGTGAGACGCTTGCGGGCGACACCATGCAATATTGATGCGGCAGGGACGGATGGCCGGTGCCTCAGACCAATAAAGCATAATAAAAATAATAAGTTTATTTCTCTCTTCACAAAGGTTAGCTTATAAATAACACTTTAGGACTAAACCATACGTACAAGACAACAGCTCCTTTGCGAGAGACTGGTGTCCGTGCTAGGGAAACCCTGTGTTACGTAACACAGGGTTAAACAGGGTGTGTAGGTGTTGTGTTTTACATTGCACAGGTTTTTAGGACAATTATCAAACATTATAAGGTGTTGCCCAACAACTGGGTCCACACATTTACATACGCGATAGAGATAGAAAAATTGTTTCTGTCTCGTTTACTACTGCATCTAATAAGTGTGTCCTGCTCTCACTACATAATTTTTTGTAACTTGTCCATTGCATACTCTGTCTACGGGATTTATGAAGAAGCAATGAGAGCCTCGAAGATTTTAGACGTGAAATTGACCCTTGACTTGTTGCAGACTTTACGGCATTTTAAAAGCAAATTGGCTAATGCATCTTCATTATGAAAAAAATTGCCTGTGAGCGATTTATTTGAACTTTCATCAGAACTCCCCAATTCAGGCATATAGGTCAACATGCATATATATGTATTTTAGTAGCAATATATTTCAGACAATAGTCATACATCAGTGAGTGGGGCATATTCGCAGCCCGCAGGAGCTCCGATGCATACCTTCCATATTAAATAAGCGAGTGCGCGAACAAAGGATTCCGCATTGTCGTGCAATATTGACGGAGCCAACAATAGTTCAGTAAATAATGCGTCCACTGCACTGCGGTCGCTGATAAACTGCTTTTTAAGTCGCACAATACGAGCTACCCGCCGCGAGCCGCGAGCGGGGCGAGCACCGAGCACCTGACAACCACAGAAACACAACTAATGAACTACTATTAAAGTAGGTTACGAGAAAAATTGGATTGAATACAAGTTAAATTGTTTTATTGTTCTTGTAATGAAAAGAGGCATAGCTTGTTTTTCCCTCTGAAAATAAACAGTAAACGCACAGAGACCTTTCTAAACCTTGCGTGACCTCTCAAGCTCCGCTAATGAGACACAATTGATTTTCTATTGTATCGTATTACATCTTAGGATACGCGCGGAGCTTGACGGGTTAATTGTATCCTCAAGATAATGATCTTGCAGTGCGCCACAAACGCGATAGGTAAAGCTAATCCGAACATCCAAGAAGCTAGTCTGACAGAGACCTTCATCAACATCCTCTTATTTCTGCGATCCCGGTAGTTGTCAGCCACAAACGCGCACAAGGCGGAGCGAGCACAGTGGCGCATCCGGTCCCGCGGCCGTGCCACCTCCGGCCATCAATAAGGGCAGCTCGTATCCGGCCCGGACGGTAAACACCATCCCGTGGAAGGCGTTTCTGGATTGTTAGAATAAAATGTGCAGAAGATTTAATCCTGATCTGGCGACACTGAGTAAAATGATATTATCAGTAATACTCAGACGCAAAGTTTCAGAGAACTTCACCAAAGATAATCTGCGACGCGCCGCGGCTCCGATCCTGAATAAATTGGGAACAACCAAGGGCAGATGATGATAACGTTGAGTGTAAAATTTCAAACATAAGAATGACATATATGCAGTTGGTAAAGCTAGAATGGTCACAAGTTTCGACAGATTAGATAAAACGTATTCCATGAACCATGAAACATGTTTGGAGTGGATCTTTTGTAATTACTTTATCTCGTTTGTACCTCTACCAACTATTATGGTTTTAATGAGGGTCCTACTGCCCAGGATAATGTGTAGCAGATACCTTTGATAATACCGAGTTAGCTGTGACAACTAATATACATATTAGCCCATGTAGTCCTGCCAAATTGTTTTCCTAATTTCAGTATAGACACAGTATAGATAAGCCTCCGATTATGATCGTTAGACGAAATTCTACCTAAACTAATAAAGCTGCCAACAAAATGGTGCAGTCCATAATTCTTGGAACCGTTTTATAAATGAATTAATGGAATTGAAAGGCTCCGGGAATAGAAATATTATTCTCGGCGAGTACGGGGAATGAAAGGATATAATTATCAAGAAATTGGTTAACGTAACTGTTCTACTTATGCTCACAGTCCACTGAATGGCAGTTCATGGTGTATTTAAACTTTCAGGAAAAACATCTGTGTCATTTACAGCAATTATACAACAAAAATTGAAAACAAAGCAAACTCATATTTATTTGAAAACTCCTCGGCCTACAAACACATAGGAGTTTAAAACTTAGGGTCTGAACGGCAGCTATTAGACGAGGAAGTCGTCGCCGGCGCCGGCACCGCGCCCGGCACAGCGACACAATGGCGGCAGAACCGTTTCCACTTCCGTCGTGCACACACACGTCAGTTTCCGCCCATCAATAGAGCCTCCGACAAAGATCCGCTGTTATGTCTTTACGGAACATGGGATTTATCTCCTCGGTAGAACATCTACAATTAAAGGAAAAAAACGTGTTTATACATATATTTTATGTTAGGTAAGTAAATCTGGGTTACGTCATTTGGGCCTATATATAATAAAGATACCAACGTCTTCGAAGCGCTATACTAGAAGGAGCTTGGATCGTCCTGCGAAGTTTCACCTGTCAAATTACGAAACAAGGTTCCCTCAGAATATAATAAATATCTCTTCGTGTCGAAGTATTCACAGAATCAAAACCTAGGTGAAAGGGAGCACGGATAACACTTGCTTTGTGGATAGTTTGTGCGAACTGACCCGAATCTTATGAGCGTCGAAAAAAGGCTAGGATTAAGTGTACTTTAGGGTCGTCTATTTTCTCAGGATTGTATTCGATGTTTTCATCTATAATATTATCGGCCAGGGTAACATTAATATAAAAAACGAAACACTCTCTTCGTTTCACCACTATCCACACCGTCATGAACTAAATAGAAGTAGGTCATCGCCGGATCAGAGCAATAAACTTTAACACTAACTATGAAAATAAAAGAAGGGTTCCATAACTATAACTGAAATGCTCCACATAAAAATAAAAGTCGTGAGGACAGAGCAGTTGTTTCGCTCCGTGAGCTGACTCTGCTTTATTGCCACAATCGTAACTTTTACAACTGGATTGCCGCGATGCATAAAACACCAGTGAAGTCACAAAATCGATCAGGATCGCACAAGCTTTGTCGGCACAAAATCCATTTGGCCACCAAAGGATAAAAATAAAGGACTAACGGTGTCACAGTTATAGAAAATAACCAAGCCGGAATGTTCGGGGATGTTTTCAGATGTGTGTGCGGTATAGCCGCCATGTGCGGAACCTTTTAGGCATTGAACCGCTGAAAGCCGGACGCACCTGTGATGCGGCTCGCGGCCTTTTGACACGGGAATCCTGTTGGATTGTCGAGTACGTGAAACCAGTGCGAGCTTCTACTCTCCTGGTCGTAAAAGTTTTACATTCCGCAACACCGATAGATTTTGTAGTAACTATTATATACCTACAGGGTGAATTTTTCAAGTGGGCGTGGATGGCCAAATCCGAAACTATGAGGAATAGCGAAAAGTAGGTAGGTACTCAAAGGAGTTGCGGGCTGGATTTTGATGAAAACTAAAACTGCATCATTGGATATTTGAAAAATCAATATTTCTAGCCAGGAATCAAACCTGTTGATTTTGAAAAAAAAAAACACTGTATTATTACGCCATTTGATAGTGTCGCTAAAAAGGATCGAATTCTGGGAAGTAATGACTTATGGCAAACTTTAGGAAAATGTTGGATTTCAATAAACTGCTTCTTAATTTTAAAGTATTCATACCTACATTACTACAGGTAATGTAGGTATGAATACTTTACAAAATTTCTTTTTTCCTTGTTCGAAATGATGCTCAATATTTTTATTAACACACACCCGCAGCGCAGTCACCTTCACAACATTATGTTCTAAATTCAATATTGTACTAGCTGCACCCCACGGTTTCACCCGCATAAGTTTCGATCCCGTGGGAATATCGAGATAAAAAGTAGCCTATATGTTAATCCAGCAAGCGGCTCTTGCCCAACCTGAGGGGGCCAAACACCTCCTGCTGGAGGCTTTACGCGGGGGTCGTGCGGTCCATGGCCCTATACGGGGCCCCGGTGTGGACGCGTTCACTGCGGCGGCGAGCCGTCCACTACTTGAACGCGCCCCACAAGGTGGTAGCCGTAAGGCTTATACGGGGGCTACCGCACGATCTCGGGCGAGGCGGCAAGCCTCCTTGCCGGACTGCCGCCATGGTATTTGGAGGCGATAGTCCTCGCGCGCCTGTTTGAGTGGCGCACGGAGGCACTACGCCGGGGGGAAAATCCGCTTCCGCGGCAAATCGCGGCGGAGCGTGCGAGCCTCCGGCGCGATCTCATGGCGGCATGGAAAGAGCGACTGTCGCAACCCAGCGCAGGGCACGCCACGATAGTGGTGATAAGACCCCTCTTTAAGGAGTGGCTGGAGAGTGACGTCACGGCGTCCTCACCTGCCGCCTGACGCAGGTCCTCACCGGACACGGATGTTTCGGGAGGTTCCTGCACATCATCAGGCGGGAGGAAACGCCCGGGTGTCACCATTGCCAGGATCGCCTAGAGGACACGGTGGTGTACTCGGTGGAGGTCTGCCCCGCTTGGGCGGAGCACCGCCGTGTCCTCGTAGAGGCGATCGGCAGCGGCGGCGACCTCTCGCGTCCGGCCCTGGTACAAGCCATGGTCCGGAGCGAGAGGGATTGGGAAGCAGTCACCTCCTTCTGCGAAGCAGTTATGCTAATGAAGGAGGCGGCGGGATAGATGAGGGAGATAGCCTCCCGTCCCAGCCGCCGCGGGAGACGCTCCAGGCGTCGGGAGCCGCGTGACGACTCCCGGCCACCGTAGGCGCGGGCCTGCGGGCGGAGAGTAAAGGGTACTCACCATCCGATCAGGACCAGGCCTGTGCCGGACGGCGTGTACGTGTTCCACGCGCGCCTCAAAGAGATGTCAGCATCAAGGTAGGGGCCCCTTAGGGCCGAAGCCTGCCGGGTCAACGGGATTGTCCGAAACGGTTACCGCTGGCCCGGAACATAAAGGGCTAAGGAAGGAACACGGGTGGGTTTTAGCCAGTCGACACTCCCTTCCGCTCCGCCCAGAGCGGGAGGGGTCATTAGATGATATCCCACACAAAAAAAAAGGTGTCAGCTACCTCCATACAAAATTTCAAAATTGGTCCAGCCGTTTGAGCGTGAAGTAGTAACAAACATATAAACACACCCTCACACACACACACCCTCACACACACACACCCTCACACACACGCACACATACACACACTTACAAACTTTCGCCTGTATAATAAGTATTAGTGTGATTCGCGGTTAAGAGCGCGTATTCAATTTAGCGCAAGACAAAATCTACACGATTGCTAGAACGACGTAACTTAAACTTACTTACTACTACGACGTAACTTACAACTTAAAACAAAAAGTGATACGTCCTATAGCTGGGAGGACCCGGCACGCACTGATCGGTAAAGGATTGCGCGCGATTATTTATAGTGTTTTTTAAATAATCGTCTAAAATAAATGAGTTTAAATAACGGTCTGAAAAAAATTCAGAATATTTAGCATTACCTACCCTTTATTTTCATAAAATAAATATATTAGTTACGTTTCTATTTATTTATTTATTTATTGAGGATCTCCAACAAAGGATACACATAAACAATAGAAATTTACAATAATAAAAAGGTTATTTTACGTGTGCTCCTTCAATTACTCAACTACTGGTGAAAAAAATTGTTAAAGCGACTCGATTTTGTAATTTTTAAATATTGTTTTATAATATCTAATAGCAATATTTTCGTAATTTTAGCTCTGTGTTGCACTTTGAGACTATATGTCCTGTTGGAAAAACGCATAAAATAAAATATTTTGGCACATTATAATGGTTCTATTCGTCCTGAAAGATAACTCTGACGTCTATTTTCGTAAAACAACATGCAGGGATTGTCTTAGCTTTCAAAAACTGTCATTAAAAATTACACTTTTACTCTGTAGTGCACTAAATCAAGACTTAGTCTTTCTAAAACCGTAATGTTCTACAAATAATCTGCTCACATCATAACGATATTGCCCTGAAAAAAGCTCGAAAACGCGATGTTTTCGTCGGGAATCGAATACACGCTCTTAAATACCACAATAAAAGAAAAAAATAAATGTATAAACAATTGAAATCAGAACGTAAAGTGAATTCGGCGCCAATAATTTAGACTCTGTTCGACCTTTCGTTGATTAGTACTAACTGTTTGCGTAGGTACTGTTTCGTATTTTGTTGAGTAGAATAGAATAGAATAGAATACTCTTTATTATGTACACCATATAAATTACAGACATATATATCTAGAAACTGTACAAAGGGTGACACAATGGGCGGTCTTATCGCTAAAAGCGATCTTTTAAAGACAACCTTTGGATGGATTAAAAAGGGAAAGGACAGACAAATATTGTAGGTAGTCTGTGGTGTACCATTTACATACATAAAGTATATTATAGTAATATATATAAATATATACATATAATAATAAACATGAAACATGAGCAAAGAAAATATAATGATGATGATGAGTAGGTAATTTATAAAACCAATACCCATTTGTAACTTGAATTCTATGATTTGAAGATGGATTTAACCAATGATGAACGATTTGACCTAATGGAGGCATATTTTTCAATGGAAGAAGTGGCACTCGCGCTTTGGTATGGTACCGAAACAAATATCCCCAACGTGATCTCCCCACTATTAAGCGTCTCCAAAAAATGGTTGACAACCTTAAACAAGGAGGTAGCTTCATCAAAAGTAAAGTATATTTGTGAAGATTTAGAAATAGCTGTTTTGACCTATTTTGAGTCAGTCATTTCCCGCTAATTCCACCGGCGATGCAGTTGAAAACATCAAGTATCTCAAGCTACGATACGAGTACCTATGTATAGTTATAAAAAAAAAAATACAATTATAAATGTCACCGCTCCGGACGCATTGTACAATAGTTATTAAATCCAGGAGATAACTTAAGACGACTTGATTTTTGCAACTGGTTATATCAGAAAATTGACAACGACAGACATTTTTTATGCAATATTTTATTCTCTGATGAAACGAACTTTTCCAATAATGGTAAGTATGTATACCCGAAAAAATAAACAGTATTGGTCACGCACTAATCCATTACGGATAACCGAAGGCCATTGCCAAGTGGGTTTTTCATTTAATTGTTGGTGCGGTATTTTGAAGGACGGAATATTTTATTAATATTTATTATTTTATGATGGAAGTTGACCACTTTTAAATATGTCGAAATTTTAAATGAACTGTTTGAAGAGCTGGATAATTTGCCTTTGACCCAGACTGAGCGTTTAGTCCTTCAACTAGATGGGGCCCCAGCCAATAATAGCCGTATAGTAAAGGAGATGTTGACTCAGCAGTTTGGCGAAAATTTTATTGCAACGTATGGTGGTCCTGTGCCGTGGCCAGTGAGGTCACCGGATCTTACCCCCTTAGATTATTTTCTCTGTGGGTACGTGAAAAACGAAATCTACAAAAACATGTATAATGCAATTGATGTTTTGAAACGATCTTTGGAAAATATTCTAAATGGAATCAATAATGTTGTAATGCTGAATGCAGTACAATCCTTGAGACGTCGAATACTGCTATGTATTGAAAACAATTGGTCATCATTTTGAACAATTCATCAGTTAAGTTTTAATAGGTAGGTAACATAAGAAAAAAATTTTTTTGTTAAAAATGAGCCTATTTTCTTTAGTTTCCGCATGTCATTACTTCCCAGAAATCGATCCTTATTAGCGACACTATCGAATGATGTAATAATTCAGTGAGTTTTTTTTTTCAAAATCAATGAGTTGGATTCCTGACTAGAATGAATAATTTTTCAAAAATCCAATGATGCAATTTCAGTTTTCATCAAAATCGTGCCCGGGACTCCTTTGAGTACTTTTCGCTATTCCTCATTGTTTCGGATTTGGCCATCCACGCCCACTTGGAAAATTCACCGTGTATACCTCTGACTATTTTGCACTGGTTGACAGTATTATTCCTAAAATCATTATCTGGTTTCTCTCGCACAGACTCAGAGCAACTTAAAGTTTTATTGAACCGTTTATATTGGTTTGTATAAATCAAAATGAACCGTCTCATTCTGAACCTCACAAAGCACGTTTGTTAAACGATGGCCACGAAATTACTATCAAACATTGTTTACGATAAAGCGATCCAGTAATAACAGCTCATTCCGCACGTTCCGAAACTATCAAGTTGCAACTATTCAGTTGAGAAACTCCATTAGGGGAGGGGGGCCCGAGTAAGATGACATTGTTTGCGCTCCGATCGAAAATCGATAGTGTCCGGTTTAACACCGTGCGATTGTCGAAGATAGATGTATCAGTGGGGAGCAGCAGGCATGCTTGAAGTGGCCGCAGGTTATCTGTGCGGTAGGACTTGATTGCCACCGAGATTGTTACCTATTTGTGGCATAATAAATATTGACAATATAGTTCACCCAATAAATCATCCATAAGGAGTTGTAGAGTGCGTGAGTTAGGCCCTAAGT
Source organism: Mesoligia furuncula (assembly GCA_916614155.1). Classification (NCBI taxonomy): domain Eukaryota; kingdom Metazoa; phylum Arthropoda; class Insecta; order Lepidoptera; family Noctuidae; genus Mesoligia; species Mesoligia furuncula. The sequence continues at coordinate 889,007 of OU744791.1, read as the reverse complement.
GATTTCTTCAGAAAATTGTTCAGGGTACTTAGGGAATAAACATACTAAAAATCCTGACGTCTAGGGGGTGAGGCGGAGTGGGGGGAGGGGATAAAAGTTCATTTTTTTTAGTTTTTTGCTAATATCTTTAAAACGGTATGTTTTAGAGAAAAGAAGTTTTCTGCGCAATGAAAGCTTATAAAATTTCCTACAACTTTAGTCTTATACACTTTTTCAAATTACTACCCATTTTTTACATAAACATTCTGAAATAGTGAAAATTTTCGAAAAAACTGATTTTATGAATCTCTACCTGTTGCCTGCTACTTTGTTTGCGCTATTTCGGGATAAAAATAGCCTAAAAATCCAAATCTTTAATCATAACGAATTTCATCTAAATCGGTTCAGCCGTTGAGTAATGAAAACTTTTATCTTTGATACATATTATCTTTTATCTTTTAATTCGTTTAGGCTGTGAGGGTCCTGACAATGGTTCTTTTTCCAAGGCTCCCTCATCCTCAGTAGATGGTACTTGCTGAAGAGGCTCTACGTCGTCTTCATCATCGTCAACGTCAACAGACACACCGTTGAGGCAATTCCCTTGGCAGTGGAGGCACGCCGCGGAACAGTTCAACATTGCTTTCCGACATCCACATTTTCTACTACCACACAATCCTTCGTGCAGCGGCAAAATATTGTTTTTAGTAGTATTTCTGGTGCTGGCGAATCTTCGGTTGTTATTGGCACCAGGCTGTCCCCTTCATGTTTCCATCCCCACTCTTGAGGAGGCAGCTCATTTCCGAGCCACAGCTGCACTTGGTGGTAAGTGCGCCGCGAATGCTGTTTAGCTGCGTTTTCAGTTGGTGGGAGGGAGCTGAAATCAGGCTTAATATTTGCCACTGATCTCACGAATGACTGGTATCGGTACTCATTGAGGGAGGTCAATCTTGCTGGTGCGCCATACCATTTGAGGAAGCACATCTTCCCAGCCTCTTCAACCTCACTGTGCGTGGAGGTGGGCTTGTAAAAGATTCGCCATTGAGGTTTCACCCCTGTTATGACACCTAGTATCTCATCTTGGGAGAACTGACAATCGGTGCTTCCCTCCATGTAGTCAAAAATCTCCTCCATAGCCTCTGTGATATGGTTGTCTATAGGGATTTCAGCTTTCGGACTTGGAAAATTGATGGGCTTTACAAAAGTGTGGTAGCAGTCTTTGTGATATACTGCCCCCTCAGCAACAAGATCGTTAATGGACGCCAAGCGACCAAGAACTGCGTCACCCCAAGAATCCTTCCTCATAGAACATGCTTCCCTGATACGATACTGAATAGAAAGAGTTTCAACTGAATGTACTATTCTTCTTCTGCTCAAAGGCATTCTGGTTTCTTCTTTTACATTATGTGCGCATAATAAACAATTAGTCATGAAGTCGAATTGGGGAGCTGAAGACCTGATCTGAGACGGGCCTGCCTCTTCTTGAGATGTAGATGCAACACTTACATCTTTTTTAATTGTATCGGCTCGAGTGTAGTTTTTACGACAATTAGTGTGAATTAAAACGGATGTCAAGGCGCGGAAAATTTGGTGCTTATCATCTTCCGATCTTTACTAGCTTTGATAAGGCCGAGTGTTCCTTTTTGTTTCACCTCAGAAACATCCTTACTCCCTTTAACGATGTCCTTATCACACACAGGACACTTATTATTATTAGCACTCATGATGGATAATCCAATTGCGTAACTAATGAAGATTACAAAGCAAAGAACTGTTCTGGCTGCTCCCCTGCGTTACCGGGTAGGCTACCGTGCCAAAGAGGTTGAAATCATAAATGACAACAATAACATAAGCCCGAAGGCACGTATGATTATGGGAGTTTTAGCCAGTGAGATCTCGTTTTCTACGACAGGAAATATGGAATGAAAAGTGACGACCCGCTTCTGCTCCATTACCACTGGTAGAAAACGAGATCTCAAACTGTTACCGCCTTCACCGCTTGGAGGTACTCCCAGCTTATATGTTATCAATAAAATACCTAATTTATATACTAGCTCATATTTAACATTCGGTAATGCTTGTCACATCACACTAAATGAACTCCATTTTCACTTTCTTCGGAGCACGATACTCGAACATTCGTGAAAATTTGGAAAAAGTGTATAAGACAAGTGTAGATAAAAGTTTTGATATCCCAACGGCTGTACAGATTTGGATAAAATTTAGTAAATTGATATAGTAAGAGTTGATTTAAGATATAAGATACTTTTTATCCCCAAATAACGTGAAGGAAGTAGTATACAAAAGGTAGTGTTCAATTCAAGTAGTTTTTTTTCAATTTTCACTTTTCCGGAATGTGTAGTTCGAAAATAGGTAGGAATGTGAAAAAGTGTACAAGATAAAAGTTGTACATAATTTTATAAGCTTTCATTGCGTAGAAGACTTCTTATCTCCATGACGCATCGTTTAAAAGATATTAGCGAAAAACTGAAAAATGGGAACTTTGACCCCCTCCCCTCACCCCGACTCACCCCCTAGATGTCAGGACTTTTAGTATGTTAACTCTCTAAGCACCCTGAACAATTTTCTGAAGTAATTGCTTAGGGCCTTGCTCACGCACTCTACAATCTCTTTGTTGGATGGACTAATACTGCACATTGTTGATTCATATGGAAACACAGTAAGTGCTCGAAGAGGTTGAGACAGAAAATCGAGCTTTTAATATAATAAAATAGACTTGCGACCTTAATGTCAATGTAGCGCCTAGGGAATAGTTGTCTAGTAAAAAACTCCTATTTCTTAGCATATTTTCTCAAGAGATAGTTAAAATCCGTTTGCCCCTGACGCAACCTTCGCCGGATCTGTTTTCCAATAAGTCGTCGGAACGTACTCCAATCCCAGACGATATAAATCTTTTTATACATCTTAATCCTGACGAATCTGTAGTTAGATCTATTTGAAGAGCAATACTGCCATTACGTTTCAAAGAGCTTTTAATAAAAATATTGAGGCTGCCATAAGTAAGACAGATTTATGATAAATCTGTCTTACTTAAGGCACATTAATGAGGCGTATGATATAAGGATAAAATATTAAATAACAGCTGAAATGAATCCGTTTCGGAGCTCATTTAGCTGTCACTGCATTCGTATAGTAAATGATAAATGATCGTCTCCTTAGTCAGGTTGGTTAGAGGCGAGTATGCAAGGGTCACCCTGTGGTCGCTTTGGACATGCGGCAGAATAAGCTTGAGTTTATCTTTTAGGGATTTCTTAGTTAGTAGCCCATACACAGAAGTTTGCCTGATGTACGCACTGTACTGTACTGTGTTTGCCAGTGGCACCAGGCAAGACAAGTACCAAGGATTCTGAAGTGTATATAGTTTTCAGGGAGATTAGGAGTATGTCATAAATGCAATGACTGCTAATGTAACTAACTCCAAGGAAGATGTCTTCTAACGACAGTCGATTAAGGCAGTTGTGTACCTATACCGACAAGCTGTCAGAATACCATAGCATAGAAGAGAGCGATGTTAGTGCTTAAGCGCGCGCCAGTCAGGCAGTAGCTGCGACGTAGCTCGCCACAAGCCAATACACCTGACGTCACGACCTAAAGACCTGCTCTCTTACGTTCACTTGCACCTTATTTGCTAGTTCGTCGGGTATTTAGTCGGCTGTATTTTAGGCTGTATTAACAAATTGTTAACATTTTACAGCTTTGTTTGAAGTGGCTTGCTATTAAAATACACATTATTCAGGAAAGGTTTACTTAACTCTGAAAACCTCAGTGGCTTAGTTGAAGTAGGCACCAAATTATGTAACTTTTGTTTCAAGCGCAGATACTTCTTTGAACTTTTCTCTTTGAAATAAAGACTTTTACAAGCAAGTGAAAGCTTTGTGAATGAAACTTAATATTCCTTGAACGATACCAACGCTCTGTTTAGTCTTAAATTAACATATTCTTCTGGTCGTGAAATATACAACCTTTGCTCTCGTAAACAAAGAGAACATCAAAATTTGTCTTGTATGTAAATCTCCAACACTCTCGTAGGTTATTATCCTTTAAGTAAAGTCCTCTAGGAAACTTACGATCCAAAAACCGCATTGTTCTTACCTGAAAACAAAACAAAAACCATTTTAGATCATTTGGACATTGTAGATAACGACGGCATTAAGAGTTTCAGCTGAATACTTTTTTATGTCAAATATAATCCGTGTAAAACATACGGGGCACCAGGCCAGCATGACTGCAGGGGATAATCCGGATTGTGCCAGTGTCGTGTTTTCTGGAAACCTTCCAACATATGGCAGCGAAGTGCATACCTCGAACCTTGATAATATCGTACAAATAGCACTTTAAAACAGATATAGGTCGTAAAGAAGAAGAAAAAAACTAGATTACTGAATACCGTCTGCTTTTGAAAGTGTAATTCTTTTCAAATTGCAGTTTAATAACACGGTACAACCTAACTGTTTATTTCGTGAAAGCTTTCTGTATCCTCTACATGTAAAAGAACATCTCCATGTAACCGAAAGCCATATTGAAAACGTCGATTACCGCATGATTTCGTCGAGATAACCCTCTAAGATTCTCATTTCAAATGCTTCAAGCAAGGGATTCTGCGAACACATCTCGTTCTCTAATACGCAATCCGGCCGTGGGGCATCTGTAATAATGCACCATATAAAAAGGCATTAGCATTTTAAATGACGTCGTTACGCACCCAGGGCCGGAGGATTTTTATGTTAATATCTTTTCGTTTCCCTCTCTAGAAAATAAGTGTTGGGGAGATCATTTTTCTTGATCGCTTACAAATTAATTAAGAAAATATTAAAAGACAATCTCTGTACAAGGCAGGGAGGAGAAAGGAATGTGCGCGTGAGGTTATAGCGCAATTATCAAGGAGCTCGACTAATTGAACAAGCGTCTCGTACCCGCAGCGGAGCCGCAATTTACTAGGAGCCAATAAACGCGGCAGAGGCGTGACAAGCGCTGTGAATTATGCAGCCACGTATAGAAGACTCTTCCGCGGAATGTCATTGTGTGCTCCTCATGTTAATTTAATTTAGCTGCGTAGTCAACCACCGCGTGATGCCGACGATATTGGCTCAATCAACCCTTGCTTGCGACGATTCAATTATTCAGATAATTCTATGTATGTTAGTATGTCACTGGGGATTAATTTGCAATTGATGCTTAGATTATTTGGTGACTTTGACGCTATGTAGATTAATTTAAGGATAAACAAAACATGTTGTCTTAGTTTAATTGCTAAATGTCATGATGCCTAGATACTAGATAAATGGGATTAAAACTAAACTTAATAATTGCTTTATTCACTTATACCTTTGTTAAGGCCCCCATTTTTTTAAAATAGTACACTTTTCATACCATCGACTTCACCCAAACAGGTGTGCCAAGTTGCGAACATGAATGAAATCAACATCAACACTAATCAACGAGGTTTACAAATGACGCGCGAGAATGTATTTATCTACAAACTAGCAGCGCCCCGCGGTTTCACCCGCATAAGTGTAGATCCTGTGGGAATATCGGGATAAAAACTATCCTATGTCCTTCCCCAGGATGCAATTTATCGATCTGCCAAATTTTATCGAAATCTGTTCAGTGGTTTAGGCGTGAAAGGTAACATACAGACAGACACAGCTTCTTTCGAATTTATAATATTAGTATAGATTCAACACACAGCACAAACAGTTCGTTATCATTAACTGTCCATTGTCAGCTCTGGCCAGGAGTGCGAGTGAACACACTAGTAATATCGTTACAAACACATTAAACATTAACTTTGTCGACACACAGTGCGTTTGCTTTTTTCCCGACATCATCCCTCGGAAGAATCTTAATGAGTCGACGAAACTTTTAATTAACTCTGCGAGTTTAAGTATGCTTTAAATAAATTACTTATACAAAATCATAAGCGGTGTTTTGGGGAGCTCAGAACTGGGCTTAACCAAAAAGTTTACTTGCTATTTTTATCAATTTAACAACATAAGCCGTGCTACTTATTCTTGAAGTTATAAGAGACAAATAAGTACTGTTCATTATGGACAGAACAGTCATAGTGTTAACTTTTATCAACATTTAAGAGCGTTTACGCCGTACGGCATTTCATACAAATTTTTAAACCCTTGGTTTTGGAAATGAATGAACCGATTTTATTGAAACTTCATACGCATAAGCAGGATACAAAGGTCTAAAAAGTTACTTAAGAACATTTTCGAAAAATAGTGTTACAGCTAAATTAGACTGATTTTAAATTTTCCATAGAAACAGAGATTTCCAGTTTTCTTTTTTAAATAAGACATTTCGAAAATGTTCTTAAGTAACTTTTTAGACCTTTGTATCCAGCTTATGCGTATGAAGTTTCATTAAAATCGTTCATTCATTTCGAAAAACAAGATCTTGAAAGTTTGTATGAAATGCCGTACGGCGTAAACGCTCTTTAATTAATAACATCTCTCCCTAGAGTGAGGTCTTTCAGGACTTTTCATTTTGGTAAAAAAAAATTTGTTTTAATAAATGAATTTTGTGATCATGATAGTAAGGTACACACTAGATTTTGCATGTCACCTACCACTTTTAGGACTAGACAAAGATGTACAGACCTGAAATCTTAGTACAAACAAGTAGGAGCATCTTAAAATGATGTGATCTGTTATTATAATTTTATTTTGCAATGAACAGGCAACTAAAAACTTAAAATACCAAGAATTAAATAGACATTTTCTGAGGAAAGTTTTTTCAAAACAATTAGGTATCTTATCGACTTCTTTGTTGGCCTAATCACCAAGCTTAGGTAAATTCCTGATTGACTACTGTGTAAAACTGTGTCCCGGTATACAATAAACAACAACAAACTTTTACTACTAGAGGATTACGCAACAAAATCTACTTCAAATAACATCTAAGAAAACAACGGTAAGTGAACATAATACAAATAAGCAAAAAAATTTTACAAATACAATCAGTTTGAGGGCGTTGGGGGGCGGCACAGTGGCGTGACGCGCAAATATCTGTCAAAGAGTGAGGCCCTTTGTCGCATCCGGTATTCATGCAGGTGGCTCGGTTGGCTAGCAATGTACCCAACTGTGGGACAATTTGCTTTGCCACGCGGCCATTACGGTTGTGGCCCAGTATTTGTGCTATGCAATCATTTTCGTGGAGCGGTTGGAACTGAAAACAATCAGAGAATTGTTTGAAAATTGGCTCCTGATCACTGTGAGCAGAAGGAAAATCAGTATCGAACAACGAGAACACATCTAAGCTTTATTGAATGCTTCTTAATTTTCTAGGATGAAAAGAACGACAGCAACATCCTAGCCAATAGCAACACACCGGGTCCTATCTCGTATAAAACTGCAAGAAGCCTCAATTAAGTTATCGACTAGGTGCCAGCATTATTCTTATAAAAAAGGTAGGGCTTTCCTTCACAGTTTTCGTGGCCCTACCGTAACCTACCTCTTTCCTTCTACGACGTGCGTAGGATTGTAGATTTTACTGTAAAAGGAATTCCTTTCGCAGGCGACATGTGTCACACACTCACACGTGACGCGACACGCGTCCCGGGGGTCGGCAGATTGCACGTGCCACTTTACATCTTATGGTTTATAAATCATTTAGGTACAAAAGTGAAATATATATATTTTTTCTAAATTTTAGTTTGTGTATAGTTTTAGCTAAATTAGGATTTATTTTTGTTAATTAATTAGGTATTAGTTGTTATTTGCGTACTTATTATTTTAATTTACAACAACAAACACTTTTTTAGAGGTACAGCTGGTATTTTCAGACTAAAAAAATCTTTTTATTCTGAATCATGACATACAAGTTAACGAGGAACCTATGTATTAATTTTTATTAGACGAAATGTGTTGGTTCCTCCATATTTCTTAATTTCTTTCATATTTTTTCATGCATGAAAATGAATGAATGAATGAATGAATGTCTATACTTTTTATATCAAATTCAACGAGTGGTATCTCATTTCTAAAACATCTGTTACATGATAGCACATTTCTGATTTCAGAATAATTATAAGCCTCTACTCAACATAAATTAACTTACAGGCTTTCATCTCTACAAAAAACATTTAGAAAGCTACACGAATAATAGGCACAAGTATATAATATCATGAACAATCACTATCTTATACTAATAATAGGCACAAGTAGATAATATCATGAACAATCACTATCTTATACTAATAATAGGCACAAGTAGGTAATATCGTGAACAATCACTATCTTATACTAATAATAGGCACAAGTAGGTAATATCGTGAAAAATCACTATCTTATACTAATAATAGGCACAAGTAGGTAATATCGAGAACAATCACTATCTTATACTAATAATAGGCACAAGTAGGTAATATCGTGAACAATCACTATATTATACTAATAATAGGCACAAGTAGGTAATATCGTGAACAATCACTATCTTATACTAATAATAGGCACAAGTAGGTAATATCGTGAACAATCACTATCTTATACTAATAATAGGCACAAGTAGGTAATATCGAGAACAATCACTATCTTATACTAATAATAGGCACAAGTAGGTAATATCGTGAACAATCACTATATTATACTAATAATAGGCACAAGTAGGTAATATCGTGAACAATCACTATCTTATAGTAATAATAGGCACAAGTAGGTAATATCGTGAACAATCACTATCTTATACTAATAATAAGCTGAAGAGTTTGTTTGTTTTAACGTGCTCATCTCTGGAACTACCAGTAGGATTTGAAAAATTATTTTTGTCGTTGATAGCCCAATTCTCAAAGAAGGCCTGGCAAAAAGAAAAAATTTGGATTTAATGCTAAGCGAAAACGAGTCTGTGTGGTGCCGGACTTAAAGAACACCACCACCCCATACTCCCCATGGGTGTCGTAAAAGGCGACTAAGGGTCGTACCGGAGAATGGGCAGCAGCGTTCTCTATGCATTCCACCACCATATCATACTGCGATCGCCAACCCGCCTGCCAAGCGTGGCGATTATGACAACCCCCCAAGTAACTTGGGGGAGGCCTATGTCCAGCAGTGGACGTCTTTCGGCTGAAATGATGATGATGATGATGATGAAAACGAAGTGATAGCGTGGCCGTGGACGGGCGATGCGATGCGACGTGGTGGGTCGGGGGAACAAGAAACTTCGGGTGGACAAGGTCGCGGACAGAAGCTAGTGTCTACATAATAAGCAAGTTAGTTTCTCTGTCTCGTATCTAATCTATGAGACGTCTATCTAACTCTTACAAGAACTCCGACACGTATTAATTTCTATGACAAAAACATAGACACTTGGAGCAAAGACAAGAAGTTTGCTAACTACCCTCAAACTTCAGGCTAACGAGGGAATCGGGTTACTATGTTGCGCGAATGCGATCTACGGATATAAACTATTCATATATATCGGTATATCATAGTTTTCACTGAGAGGGTAGGTTCTTCAAATAATATGACTACGACGTTCAGATTTACTACCAAATAAAAACATACGGTATCTGGCTGCTCCAGATTTTATATTATTTTTGAGAAATGAAAAGATTTTTCGAAATAGAATTGGTAAAAGAAAGTAATTTTCGGGCGAAGTAAATGGGTGGGTTTACCATATTTTTACCCCCGATCACGGATTCTTTTCCAAGGAAAACATAAAAATACTTCTATGTTTTGATTAAAAAGTATCGGTGCCTGAAAAATAACTGACAGGCGCGCCATTTTAACTTTGACTCAATTTGGCAACGCTTCGGCAACCCTTTGTGTTGCAGGCATCTGTCACTTTTCATCAGTTGTGCTCGCGTGTTTCAAAACATCACATGATAAAATACGACAAAACAACATGTTTCGATATCCACATATATTAGAGTTGTAATCTAGCCTCAACATTTGAAGATACAAAGCCTAATAACAAACAATAACTGTCACAATACTAAACATGTGTGAACATAAATATTCCACATGGCAACATTTTAATTAAAAGAGTCCTCTTACAACAGATTCCTATCAATGTTATTAATGAAAAAAGTATGTGTAACTTTGTGAAAAGTTTCGCGCCAACAATTAATATGGCGTCCGATGAGACTGTTTAACTTTGTGCGCATTATCGTTACCTACATGTTGGGGAGCGTGCGGTCTGTGGGTGAGATTATACTGTGTTATAGTTTCGATGGGAATTATTGACTCATAAATAATACTAGGAATGTTTTTGTGTCCACAGAACCTTCCATGTACACTGCTACAAGAATTTTTTTACGCTCGAAAGATGTAGACAGGGGGGCGCCCGCGCCGTCGGTAAACATTTTTGCATTGTTTTGTAAAATGACACTTGAATTGAATTTAAAAAAAGAATCGCGGTGTTATTTGTTAAGAAGCCGGTACTGAACTTTACTGAAGATGTAGAGTGTAGATAAATAAAGTTCAATCCCATTCCTGGATTCATTATCCTGTCACTCCTAAGTAAATAATTAAGTACAATGAATAAACTAGGCATATCAAATCATATGGAACCAAAAACATAAGACACATGACAGTATGTCTTATGTTTTTGATACCGAAGTGTTTATTCGGTTAGCTAATTGAAACGATTGAGGTCAGCCTGCAACTGCAGGTGTCCTACGTGAGAATTTGGTTAACTTACTGAGGGGTAGATCTTACTAAATAAATAAAACAATGATTTTAGGGTAGTCTTAATGCCAAATTACCTTACTGAACAAACAACATTTGATACGAATAAAGATTGAATGTTGAATGAATGTATGTCGTGATACTGAATAAGCGCCAGTGGTTTTCAAAATGATAAAAGGGAAAACGCACAGACTACTCAATGACAAAAACAAATAAATCATACCAGTGATATTTGTATAGAGAACGTTACAAACCGACGCAAAGTACTGTCAATAATGAGCGGTATGTTCCACTCTAGTGATATATTGACGCAGCCGCCGAGTGCAGAGCACACAGAGCACACAGGCCGATACTTAGCGCAAACAGCGAACTGCGCGATACCGTGACTGTTTGTACCGCCGCACTATCTGATGCTGCCGTGTTTCACTTATTAAAAGATAACTCGGGATTTGTCGTTTAATTGTTCTCTCGTGAATGCGAAATGTTGATAAAATGGGTAACGTTGTCTTGATTATTGTTATTCTTGGCACACATAACATAGAAATGTTAAGTTTAAAGTTTCCTTGTTCTTAAATGTTAACTGAAACTTAAGAGTAATAGAAAGGAACAGGTCACTAGATACTTGATAACACTGTCCAAAATTCTTAAACAAGGATAAAATAAAAACAAAACTTACTTTAAAATATCCAATTAAGGAATTCACAGACTAATACTCCTCGTAATACATACTTGAGCAAAGTGTTTGTAAAAATTACTTTGAGTCGTAAAAGCTTTAGCAAACGAGTGTGACTAGGGGAGCAGAACAGGCAAGGTTGGAAGGACCTTGAGGTAGAATTTGTTGGTGTATTGTTCGCGCCGCGCCCCATTCCGAGCGGATTATAAAGTTTAAATTGGTTTACGTAGGCATCGTTGGGAAGGAAGCAATCTCCGTGCATCGCCTTGACGTGTCACAACAGGGTGAGACCTAATCACTGAACCTTTCATAAAAGTAGACATGGAAAATCAAACATCTTAACGTAAAGCTACTTAGTGATCTAAGAACACATTATTGAAAGAATAGTCTACAATAATGTCTATATTAATTCTACAGATCCGACAAATTCATAAAAGATTCAAGTACCATTGAGACCATAAGATAATCGCTAGTTTCTGCGAAAAACTAATAGGTTCGTATCAAATCTAAAAGCAAACAGTATTCATAGAGGTGGAATAAATATTTACATCGCGTTTTATTTGCTTATATATGTATTTCACAGCAACATTTGGAAAGTTTAAAGATGTATTTATTCATGTTAAGGGGAATGCATGAAAAAGAGAGCTAGGTCCTATGCCCAATGAGGGTCTGAAGGCTTAATCATGATAGAGGGGTGGAAAACAAGCTACCCGATAGAGTAAAAAATAACTGCCGTGCCCTACCACATAATTATATACCGTCACCTGTACCAAACGCCAAAAGGTTTGCCGATGCATTGCTGTCCTTACAATGATGAGTGCACACAAAAGACATAGCATAACACACAAAAGCACAATAAAATGCTAACAAATTAATTGCTGTCCTTAAAGACAAAGTGGGAAAAGTTTTCAAGAAACTCTGCAATGTTGCTTGGCGTTAGAATTTGGGACAAACTCTTTCACAATGATGAGTGCACACAAAAGACATAGCATAGCAAAAACACACAAAAACACGATTAAATGCTAACAAATTACAGGAATATACAGGCTGTTTGGAAGCAGGGTGCAAAGCTTTAACGGAGTGATAGTTTTACAGCACCCTTTTTTTTTCTTTTTTTTTTGTGGATGGGAAATCATCAAATGACTCCTCCCGCTTTGGGTGGAGCGGAAGGGAATGTCAGACTCTTACTGACTAAAACCCACCCGTGTTCCTTCCTTAGCCCTTTATGTTCCGGGCCAGCGGTAACCCTTTCGGACAATCCCGCTGACCCGGCAGGCTTCGGCCCTAAGGGGCCCCTCCTCGATGCTGACATCTCTTTGAGGCGCGCGTGGAACACGTACGCGCCGTCCGGCACGGGCCTGGTCCTGATCGGACGGTGAGCTACCCATTACTCTCCGCCCGCAGGCCCGCGCCTACGGTGGCCGGGAGTCATCACGCGGCTCCCGACGCCCGGAGCGTCTCCCGCGGCGGCTGGGACGGGAGGCTCTCTCCCTGAGCCGTCCCGCCACCTCCTTCGCTAGCATGACTGCTTCGCAGAAGGAGGTGACTGCCCCCCACTCCCTCTCGCCCCGGATCATGGCTTGCACCAGGGCCGGACGCGAGAGGTCGCCGTCGCTGCCGATCGCCTCTACGAGGACACGGCGGTGCTCCGCCCAAGCGGGGCAGACCTCCACCGTGTGCTCCACCGTGTCCTCTGGGCGATCCTGGCAATGGTGACACCCGGGCGTTTCCTCCCGCCTGATAATGTGCAAGAACCTCCCGAAACTTCCATGTCCGGTGAGGACCCGCGTCAGGCGGTAGGTGAGGGCGCCGTGGCGCCTCTCTAGCCACTCCTCAAAGAGGGGTCTTATCGCCGCTATCGCGGCGTGCCCTGCGATTTACAGCACCCTTTACAGCATTTTGAGCCATACAGACGAAGTATGTTTTTTTTTTAGTTTTAACTACAAACTATTAGTCAAAAATAACTTACTTAGAATAGAATAGAATAGAATACTCTTTATTATGTACACCATATTAATTACAGACATAAGGTATAGAAACTGTACAAAGGGTGACACAATGGGCGGTCTTATCGCTAAAAGCGATCTTTTAAAGACAACCTTTGGATGGATTAAAAAGGGGAAGGACAGACAAATACTGCAGGTAGTCTATGGTGTACCATTTACATAATACAATAAATACATACGTAAAGTATATTATACTAATCTAAATAAATATATAAGTACATATAACAATAAACATGAAACAGGAGCAAAGAAAAATATAATGTTGATGTTTAAGGAGAGAGGAAGTGCTTTTTTATCATAATTTTAAAAGCGGACAAAGATTGAGCACGCCTTACCGACACGGGCAAGTCATTCCATAACCGTACTGCTTGAACAGTAAAAGATTTGTCATAGAAACTGGTGGAATGCATCGGCATCTCTAGTCTCAGGTTTTCCGATGACCTCAGATATCTATTATGTGTGTCATGAAGGAACTTGAAACGTTCTTTAAGATAAGTGGGGGTTTTAGGATTAAACAAAATACTGTAGAGCTGAAACAGGATATGAGAATTCCGGCGAAGACGTATGGGAAGCCACTTGAGCTTTGTACGAAATTCTGAAATGTGATCATATTTGCGCAGGCCAAATATAAATCTTATACAAAAGTTTTGAAGTCTCTCAAGTTTATCTAGTTGTGCCTCAGTAAGATCTGGATAACTGACATCAGCGTAGTCAAGGATGGGAAGTAAAAGGGATTGTGCAAGCGCAGTTTTAGTGGCAGTTGGAAGAAAGTTCCGCAATCGTCTCAGTGACTTACCAGATGCAAAAATTTTGCGACTTACCTCCTGTAGCTGAGGACCCCAAGAAAGATGTTTGTCGATCCAAACCCCAAGGTTCTTAACCTTTTCGCTGAAAGGAATTGCAGTTCCGTTAAATTGAACCTGGGGAAGTTGCGACCAGTTTATCTTGGAGATCATCCTTGAGCTGCCAACAACAATGACTTGAGTCTTCGATGGGTTAACCTGCAACCCATGCGCCTCACTCCACTCACAGATTGAAACCAAATCCTTGTTGATGATATTAACGGCATCAGCCAAATTCGAGTAGTCAGCTTGCTTATAAATTTGCAAATCGTCTGCATAAAGGTGGTAGGAAGAAAGAAGTTTTTTGGTAATGGAGTTTATAAATATTGTGAAAAGTAAAGGAGATAAAACGCCACCCTGAGGTACATCGGCAGAAGTATAACACCACGAAGAGCAAGACTCTTCTATGCTTATACGTTGCCGGCGGCCATACAGGTAACTACGAAACCAGTCAATCGCCGTTGGAGATATGTTAAGCGAGCGAAGCATGCCAAGCAGGATATCGAAATCGACAGTATTGAATGCATTACTAAAATCTAGTAAGCAAAGAACTGTCAGATTTCCTCTTTCCATGCCTAACCGTATGTCATCAGTGACGTTAACTAAGGTAGTAGTGGTGCTATGACCAGGACGAAAACCGGATTGGAAAGGATTCAGCAGACTATTCTTACAAAGAAAAGTACTAAGCTGATTGTGGACAAGGCGTTCTAGGACTTTGGAGAGGAAAGGCAAGATGGAGATAGGACGGTTACTTACCAACTTGACTGAGAAAAAAACATACTTCGTCTAAGACAAGACATGTGTATGGCTCAAAATGTTCTAAATTGTGTTAACTATCACCCCCTAAGGCTTTGTATCCAGATTCCAAACATCCTATATAATAATAAGGGGCCAACATACAAAAAATAAAATGAAAACATACTAAAAGAAATTAAGTTACTATGAAGGCATGTGTCACTTTGAAAATAAGCTCTATTGCTAATATAGGAACGTCAAGGATGGAAAGCTTTTTAACTTCACTTTCAGTTACTGAAAAATAAAACAACAGGCATCCAATCACATTCATTTCGCGTCTGTTGTCAAAGCTCATGCTGCGGTTGGACAAAACCAACCACAGATAAAGAAATGAGATTTGACAACTGATTAAACCGAATGCAAAAATGGTTTTTTTTTTTTTAATTCTAGATTCAACACGTTTTAGCACTCAGCCCTGTGCCGCAATGTATTTTGTTGCGTCAGATTTGCGTCTGCAAGAATAATTTAGGGAACGTGAGACGTGCTCCACCACCTCAAGGGAGGGGGACAGGGGAACACCGTGTTACCCCTGCGAGAAAGAATGCCATTGCATGGGATTACACGTTGTCTTTCCACGTAAACGTTCTTGTGGTTTCTCATTTAGCCGCGTATTACATTGCTTGTTCGCGATTTTAAAGCTTGTTTGTGGAAGGATTAATATTTGGTTTTTGTACTAGGGTTGGCGTTTGTGTTTTGATTTTGTAATTTTAGCGACGTGGAAACAAGTGTAGCTGTCCGCGGTGACACTCTGGATACCATCTCAGATTGGAATTTAGTTTCGTTTCTCGTAATCGTTGACACCCTCGGTCCAACTATGAAAACGCCTAGGCTGCTTTTGCTTCATGCATCCTTGGTATAAGCTAATCGCATTCAAGTCATAAGACTCCAAGACCTTCGGATGAAGTGTAACTGTTTTTGAAGAAAGCTAAACACCACCCTGGATGTGTAGGTACAACTCCTAACTATCGATGGCAGGTGTGTCATTAATGTTTGTTTTGATGTTATCGTGTCACCTGGTGATCCCTCCGTCTACGGAGTTGTTGAGTCATACTTGACAGTTTGTGTTTATTTGTTTTGACCCATTTATCAGTGCAAGCTTAGTGCTGGGACATGTAGGTCCGTACTCCGTTATAGATAGTTTGAAGAAGGTTGACAGTAGCAACGTAATAAAAGACAACTTTATAAACGCGAGGCGAGAGCCTCATAAACAATTCGCATGTTCTATATTTGGAATTCTCGGGGCCTTGATATTGACACAAAAAATTCAATTTGTTTACAATCATAGCTGCTTCTTTATCTTTACATACTTAGTATAAAACAAAGTCGCTCCCGCTCCCTGTTAACTTAGATCTTTTAAACTACGCAAACGATTTTAATGCAGTTTTCACCAATAGATAGAGTGATTCAAGAGGAAGGTTTATATGTAAATAATGCATGCATATTATAGTAGAAAAAAGGCGAGAAATTCAAAGATTTGTAATGTGATGTCTTAACAAACATATTTTTGTGCGCTTACATTGCAAACGCTGGCTAAACCTTACGAGATAGATCTAATTAATGTACAGACGCCAGCACATCAAGCTACTACAATCTGTTAAATTTCTTTAATGGATTTTCAAATTTATCGCTAAAGAATAAGGTTCAAAGTTGATTGGGAAAATTTTACAGTTTGGGGTAGCTTGGTGTGCTGAGTCTGTATTGTGGAATTGTATATCTTAAAAATATCGATAAAAAAGTCAACTGTGGTATATGTTTATCTCCTACGGATAACCCAAAATAACCATTTTTAACTTTTACATATTACAGAAAAATTATGGGTTATTTACCAAGCTATTTTAAACAATACAGTATTATTTCTTATCCAATTAAATACATAAAATACATTGTGCATTTCATGGAGATCAAAATTGCCCTTTTACAGCATATCATTAAAATGAATATCTTAGAAGATGACAGAGATTTAAAAAGCGGGGGCAGAGCGGCTGGCGGGGCGGTACGAAGTTCGCTGGGTCAGCTAGTTTATTATAAAACGGAATTACGATGAGGCGGCCAGCATCGCAACTGGCAGCCTTATCTTTTATTATAAAACGGAATCACGATGAGGCGGCCAGCATCGCAACTGGAAGCCATTTCTTTTATTATAAAACGGGATCACGATGAGGCGGCCAGCATCGCAACTGGAAGCCATATCTTTTATTATAAAACGGAATCACGATGAGGCGGCCAGCATCGCAACTGGAAGCCATATCTTTTATTATAAAACGGAATCACGATGAGGCGGCCAGCATCGCAACTGGAAGCCATTTCTTTTATTATAAAACGGGATCACGATGAGGCGGCCAGCATCGCAACTGGAAGCCATATCTTTTATAATAAAACGGAATCACGATGAGGCGGCCAGCATCGCAACTGGAAGCCATTTCTTTTATTATAAAACGGAATCACGATGAGGCGGCCAGCATCGCAGCTGGAAGCCATTTATTTTATTATAAAACGAAATCACGATGAGGCGGCCAGCATCGCAGCTGGAAGCCATTTCTTTTATTATAAAACGGAATCACGATGAGGCGGCCAACACCGCAGCTGGAAGCCATTTCTTGCCACCACTTCTAAAAGGAAAATCGTTTGAGAAAAACTTCAAATAAGACTTTTATCGAATAAAAGTAATGTAAGTCATATTCATAAACTACGTAGGTATGTGATTATTATAACTTAGAATGATGTAACTTTGTAACCTCGATTTTGAACCTAACGGTGATTTGGAACCTCGCTTTGTAATTTCTGTTTTCACAGGCTTGCAGAAGGCTCAAATATGAGAATCATACCGACAAAAAACTAAAAACTTAATTCCTTACTAATTTAACTGAAATTACCAACTCTTTAAACTTCGTAGACAACTAGAAACTCCGCGCATCCGTAGCAATTCGCGTAGCTTGCCAGCGCGGCGTAGCGATGATCGTAGCACAGCGCTACGACTGCTACGAGCGAGGAAGGTGCTCGGCGTGACGTCACGCGACGCCGCGACGTCTGGGCGCCGCCCGCGCCTTCGACTACTGACTACATACTGAAATGTACTATAGTTACAGATGCTAAGTTTAACTGGGTTTTGGTACATTTAGAATACTGTGTTTGAAGTCTCTTAAAGTTTTATAATGAACAGAAATATTTTTTTGTACAAATGGAAACAACATTTCCAGTTTATAGCAATTAGCGTGTAATAAATAAACTCATTTGTATTTAAAATCCTGTCGCATCGCATGTAACGCAGAGTGGACTAATGAGGTAAAACAACATAAACAATGTTTACATATGTAATATGTATCGCTAACGCAGGTAATTGATTGGTGACAAACTATTCAAGCTTCGCATAATAACACCGGATTTTGCTAATTAGTAAATACTAAATAGTTTGCACAAAATGACGTCATGTTACTAGTAAAGTAATATTAAACCTATCTCTATGAATGTTTCAAAAGAAATGGCCGATTGTTTAAGTTTGTTGTTTCAAGTACCGGCGCGCTGTGATTTACAATGTAAACAAATTGATTGCGTGCCGTCTAAAGAGTCTTACTACACATATCCATATCTTTATATTGACCTATTATCGTGTTAAGCAGGCTACATGATAGTCCACTATGATCACAATCCCACGAGTGACATTAACTCCAGCCTCTTCAACAATAAACCACAACTCAGTTAATAATTAAACTCAACAGTTCTGATCGAGCAATTATCAGTTGATTGTTACGGCCGCCGCTCCATTCGTATTATGAATTCAATAAAGCCTTTCGACCGTCAAACTGTTTTATCAATTCCATTTTTAAATTTCATGGAGCAATAAAATCCAATAAGTTGTTGGATGACCCTCAGTAGATCGGAATCTTATGATTTATCCGAGATCTGCAATAAATCGAGATAAAGAGGGTTCTGACCTTAGCACCAGAATGAACGCCAAACAGATGCGATATACTGATTAACTGGAATAACTTGCAAAAAAACAAATCAAACTTATTCTGGGCTCAGTAACAAAATAGGTTTATTTTAAAAAGCAGTCGATGTAGCATACGAAAAACATAAAGTGTAAGGAGGTAAATAATAATATATTGACACACAATAGCTTCTCTTATTAGCTTGCTTATTGCCCCTGCGGCCCTGGTACCTAGCAGCTTCAACAAAGAGCTGTTATCTGGTATAGTTGGAATTCCTTTGTATTTGTTTTGCGTCGAGATTGCTTGGCGCGAATAATTCTACTAATGAAAAAGTTTAACGACCGCGAACGCTCACGACTGAGGAATCTCAACCTGATGAGTTGCTGGGGTTCGAAGAATTATTACCTCATTCATAAACAAATTATATGGACGGAGACGAAACCCAGTGTGGAGGATTCCTCTGATAGTAAAAATTGGCTAGGTATACAATCCAATAGCAACCACTTTGAGAGTAGGTATCATCCAGTTTATACATTGTGTTTCTCGCACAAATTCGGACATAATTTTTAAGCCGACTGCTTCAAATATGGTATAGCTTTATTTCAAGTCCTAATCCATTTTCAAAGGTAAACTATAATCTGTCTAAAACTAAAATGATTAAAGTTGTATCATTTTCAGATTTTCATGTAAGTAAGAAGACCTCCAAACAAGAAAATAACACAAAACCTCACCACCAGGGAGACATAAATGCGCAGCGCTTATCCAATATGCATCGCCGACGAC
The DNA here is from genome assembly GCA_916614155.1 of Mesoligia furuncula. Lineage (NCBI taxonomy): Eukaryota > Metazoa > Arthropoda > Insecta > Lepidoptera > Noctuidae > Mesoligia > Mesoligia furuncula. The sequence continues at coordinate 869,348 of OU744791.1, read as the reverse complement.
CGGAGCAAGGTAACGATCGTCTCGGCAAAAACGTTCACACCTGCCACTGCCACGTGACATCTGAGATGATGCCATGGAAATCCACCCTATAAAAACGTTTTCCATAAATAAACCCTTTCAAGGCTCCGTTTTTGCGATGCTTCTCGTGTTGCTAGTAACGGTATTATAAGTGGGTAAGTATGCATTCACGTTTGGAAAAAGCTGTGATAAAACTTCTTGACGTGTAATGCGTATTAAGTTTAAGCGATCAATACCAATTGAGTACTGTATAAATGTTCAGCTTAGAGACCTGTTCCCCAGCTGACATCTCAAAGCTAGGGAGCTATACAAACAGGAACGTCTCGTGACGAACGTGTCTGTAGCCCAGCGGCTTAACTTAACACCCTCCTTGCGTCATGTCGCCCTGGTACCCGGTGCACTGAACCGTGTTATTCGCTGTACAGATTAATTCAAACTCATTTCAGGAAACGAGAAAAGGATCAACAGAAATTAGAACTGTGAGATTTATTTTAATATCTGCCAGATTTGTTGTTTGTTATTCAGGTTGCTAGTCGTTGTTTAAGTTTATGTAGAAACTAGAAATCTAATTAGAAATTAATCTTACTGGAATAACACAATCCACTGCCGTTTCTTTTTCAGTATTATCGTAATAAGTTAGTGACTGGGTATAAAATAGAGGTGAAGGCGTTGCGGTTCGTGGGAGAACCAATTAATAATACAAAAATAAATGTCGCCCAACAGTTGAACACCGAACTCATGACAGAACTGCCTGCAAATATGCAGCTTTCAACGATTCGACACACGTTTGAGCCGCATAACATATGAATTGGGTATGAAACCCTCTGTATCTTATCGCCGGACTAAACGGTAGCTAAAAAGGATTCTTTTATGGAAAGCATTATTTTTATCGTAATAGTAAAAAATATTACAATACTGGATTTTGTTAAACATAGCATAAATCTTTGTAAACCGCGGCGGGTTCCATGCATTATTTACACCAGGGAAACAAAAGGGTAAAGTATTTAAGCTTTCTAGTTTGGAAGGGTTTCCCGAAACAAGCAAAACCTTGTTTGTTCTGCAAAACTCATAGGAACTGAACATCTATCGATCATTAGGGGTCGGGCCCGGGTCCGAAACTGTTTTAGATTGGTTAATATGTTGTGGGGTTCTGGTAGTTTGTGCGAATTTACGACACTTGCGTAACTAAAATCTTGCTTAAAGTGAAAAGTGTGCATGCTTGTTTTGTGCATCATTAGAAGCCCAAAAAGTTTTTATAGGTTCATTAATTTAAAAACCGGCCAAGTGCGGGTCGGGCCACGCACAGTGTAGGGTTCTGTAGTAGCCCGTTATCACAATATAGTAAGTTTCTGTTGTTCTTTATTCTGAATATAATGAATATAATGTAATGGTAAAGGTATTAGGAGTTAATGGTTATAATAACAAAAATCGACTTTAAATTTGAATACCTTGCAAGAAAATCTTAACACCGCGATCTACGAAAGTGACGTCACGGCACACGCCATCTGTTATTGAAGAGCGATACTAAACACAACAAAATATTGATTTCCGAAGATAATTATTTAAACAGATTAGACATTAACTAACCACTAACAAGAACCACTTTCTTCTTTGAGTAAGAGTACGATTGCTGCCAAGTTATTATTTCAATTCACAAAATTGTAATTCGAAAATTAAACAAAGTTCGTTTGTGATTTCTATAGGTACTCGAATGAAAGCGTAACCCGTTGGTACAGCGCCATCTAGCGGCATATTGTGAAACTTATTATAATTTATTATGGTTTTTTTTGGTTTTTTATTTCATATTTTGTTTTTTAATGCGGGTCTTTACCCGTCATAAACAAGCAACTACTTCATCTTAGTCACTTTAAAGGATTAATGCTAAGGATTTTGTATTTGGTACAAAATTATCCAACACCCAAGTTCAACGACTATTACTGCTAAACTAATAAAGTTATCTTAACCGCTGTACTTTTCCTTTAAAGTTCATGAATTGCACTAACATCGTGAATTTTTCCAGATTTTTTAAGCCAGCAGTTTAGCTTTTAGAGGGGGGGACGCCCTACTGGAACAAAAATTTGCACTTTAAAGTTTCGTAAATGGAGCATTAAATCAAAAAATTATTTTAGCAACCCCCAAGTCATTTTAGAAGACCTATTCAACGATACTCCACACGATGGGGTATCACGAAAAAAATATTCATCCCCACTTCACATGTAGGGGAGCTACCCTAAAAAAAAATATTTTCCAAAATTTTATTTTACCATTTTGTCGGCATAATTGATATACACACTCCTACAAAGTTACAGCTTTCTAGTACTAACGGTCTCTTAGCAAAACCTCGGACAGACAGACAGACGGACATGACGAAACTATAAGGGTTCCTTGTAGGAACTACGGAACCCTAAAAAGCGCACATCATTAGATGGTCAATAATTTTTTATAGGATCATTTAAATATTTCGCATATCAAATTCCTTTCGAAACATAAAAAGTGCATGTGACTCATTTTTTTTTTGTTTTCCTGTTTTAGGCACAAAACGTGTTCAAAATTGTATTTAATGTGAATTTTTCTAAGCAGAAAGCCAAGTAAAAAGTAAGTTTCCTATCAAATTGCATCAATAGTAACAAAAGTTGGAACGGTTTTTCAACAGTGTCTCACAAACGGGGAGTTGTTCAACAAAAGACTCGATTCAATAAAACCCAACACATAAAATCTCCAAGGAACAATAAAAGCTCAACTTTGTATTCTTCCGAACATAGAGTACGATTCCCTCAAATAGCCCAAGTTTTTGTAAACGTGCGTGGGAATCGTACACACGGTACGATGGCTGGAAGCGATAGCTAATGAAAATAATCTTCAAAGTTTTTTAATTATCACGCTGCGTTCGTGGGAGTTGGACCACTGCGTATACGTCCGAACCACGCTCAGATGAGCACAGGTTCTCCTCACATGATTCACGTGTATTGTTCAAGGCTGAGAGCGATAGTTCCGGGGCCTGGGGCTCTCACGACCGAAACGATCTACTTGTTACTGTGCCCTGAATTCTTGGTATTTACCAAGATTAAGTTACGACTGGTTACGAGCAGGCGATACGCATAATGTTGTAAACATAACACACCAACGCACATTTTATGAGCGGCGAATGAAAATCTACTCTGCCATAAATTCGTAAGACAGTCAATATAAAAAAGACGACATTAATAAATACTTTTTTTACGACGACAACACATAATATAAAATAATCACAGTTCCATAAATATGTTATACAAAAGGCACTGATGACACGGCACTCGCGAACCTATGGCGTGGTATTTATTATTTTTATTACATAACACGTTATGTTTTCATGGATTTTACTCAAATAAATTATAAAAGCTAGCAGCAGTCACGGCCGGATGCAGCTGAATACTAGTATTTTACATGGAGCGACTTGTAAAATATTGGTATTCAACTGCATCCGGTTAGGCTGGAAGCCGACCCTAACAGGGTTAGGAAATAGATAGGCAGATCGATTGATATACAAAAGCAAAAAAAAACCACAAGGTTTTTTTTATTTGACTATGTTTTCTTTGAACTAAAGTGACGGAAAACATCTTAAAGAAAACGTGAACTATACGGTCTTGTCGCCAAGATTAGCAACCGATGATGCTGATATCAAGCTGATAATACGTATTATATCGACCATCAACGTCTACCGTCCTTAACGCCAAACTTTCCTAATACATCAAACATGGACGGATATAGGGCAAACATTCTTCCCGCACCGACGCGACGGTTGAAAATTAATTCATCGGTTTAAGTTGCGTTCAACACAATTATTCGCTTGTTATTATTGACACGCCATCAGACTTGTAATAAACCGTTTTATGGAGGTAATTAGATTTACAAATGTTTTACTGGTACCTGTATTTATTTGATGTTGATATAAATAGTTTGAGTATGATTTAGAATTTCATTGACATTATGATCCTGCTGCAAGCTAAAATTTCTTTAGAAATGTATTAAATTGTGCTAAATCGACAGTTTTACTTTTATGAATTTCCAAGAAAATGTTAAGATGTATTTTCAGTGAAATGTATCGATATCGTAATGAAGCTAATAAATGAAATGTTTCCACTCTACTATACCTATAAAAACTCAGTCGCAGCAACTAAAAAGAATTTCTATTTTTAAGTAAAGTAATGGAAAGTAAATGAAGTATTAACCGCATTTTCTATTCCGATATACCTAGTAACGGGAACGGTAGGTACCACGTAACTATAAATAGAACATGCAGTTGTAATTCCTTATACCAGGAGTTCAAAGGTCATTAGGAGGTCTTATTGTAAGTCTTGAACGCCAATTCACTAGCGCTAATTGAAAGCTACCCGACCAGTCTGGCGTGCAACGGCAAACAACTTTAAAGTTGAAACTGTTCGACTCAGAGGCAGATAAATGTTCCCCGAGCCGAGTGCGATTGCCAACGGCTAAGAGCACACAGAAATTGATAGTTTCGGTTCCAGTGAGCTTTAGTTTGAAATTTATTTATACAGACGAGACGCGTGTATGTGTGTAGCGCTCGCGTAGTCGCCAGCTAAGTCCAAGCTGTACTATCATTTAAATACGACTGGTTTACATTGATTGTATTGGTTAGTTTATGCTTATTAAAAAAAGTCTTCTCCTAAAAGATTTTACAACAAGACTTTTTTTATACGTCCACTATTTATCAAAACTTCTTATTGGGTTAACTCTATATGACCAGAAAGTACTTAACTAAGGGATGATTGCTATCCTGTCAAGTAACATTCTGGTCCTTAGGTAACCACGTTATTTGAATATAGAGGCAGCATTATGTGATCAAAGTTTTATACATACGTACCTATTCCTAAGTAGGTACGTAGGTAGTTACTAAAATAGACATTAATTTAAGTTCGAGCCGTATATACCCCAAAGGGTCTTTCACTTGAAGTGCCTCTTTCTGCTGAATAATTTAAGATAAAAAGGATGTTGTTTACTTATGAACCAAGAATATAAGCAGGTCTTTGTACAACACAAATGGAGAATGGGTTTCGGTAAACCCATAATTTAATCAGCAACAAAGCACCTTATCGTTCCTGTGTAATTTGCAATATGAAAGCGCGAGTATTATGTGCCACAAAAACTTTTATACCAGGATAGAATAAGTGTGACGGGTATAAGATCACGCGCGACTATTGTTTGCGAGCCACATAAAATGTGCGAAACAACAATGGAACTCCTTAAAAAGACCGTAAATCTGAGTTGATGCGTGCGCCGCGTTAAATAAAGTCTAGAGAGACTTATAGCACGTGAACATCTCATAAAAATGGTGATGTTATTGGGGTCGCACGTGTTGCGAAGAGGCAGAGCTTACTAGCCAGGTGGATGGCACGCAATAAATAATAACGGGCAACACACATAAGTACATGAAATTTCTGAAAGCCTGGCTTCGGCTTGCCAATAGAAGTCATTATTCTAGACCTAGGATTGACTGACGAAAAAGCTTAGTTATAAGGTGTTTTCAGGTAAAATTCAAGTCAAAGGCAGCCTTAATTTCACTTAGAAAACTCATTTAATTACTGGAATGTAGCTTCACTAAGATAGGTTGAAAGAATTCGTTAAGTTGCAGTTTCAAAGAAATAAGAAGAAACTAAGACACTAAACGCCGATTCACGCGCCCTAATTGAAACAAACTCAGCTCAAAGTTGTTCGTTCACAAAGGCGGCTGCCGACTGCGACTCAGCAAAAAGCGGCGCGGCGTGGTTCCACGTAAACCTTCATTTTGCCGCATTATACCCGCCATGATTTACTGGAGCGAATTTTTCGCACCCACGATCCACTTCGTCTCGTCTAATCGAATATTACACTCAGATACCAACGCGGATCGGAACCGTTTTGTCTGCTGCGGACTCGCGGTGCTCTCGCACCCTTATGAAGGAGACCGCTCAAATCACACTGACCGAGCTCGACGCGGCAGTGCAAAATAAAAGAAAATTATCGTCCATCTCCGAAATGAATACTCCCCGGGGTAGTAGCGAATTATCTCCATAAATAGTGTCAGAAGATGATTTATACAAGGTGTCACAGTTTGAGAGGCCGCAACGTGACAAATGAGGTCTCACCGCACCACGCCGGCACGCGGTAATCACAATTTTACACTTAGCGGCGGCTGAGGCGGCTCATCTCGTACCATGTAGGTATATTTTCATTATCCTTCACTCAAACAACTTGGTACCTCATTAATGTGCGGGGTGAGAGGCGGCCGATATTGAAATACTTGTTTTTGTAGGTGAAATAGTTCGACGGGGGCAGATGTTACCAAAAGTATCTCCTTTAAGAATTTCGTTGAAACGGAGGGCGTGCGCACTCAGCTGTCAAAATTACTACTCGCATATGTCGGGTAGGTGAGTCTAAGTTCAAGCAATATTGTTTTGTTCATTCACATGAGAATATCTACAGAAGATTACTATTATCGAACGAAGGGCGATGTGTACCGAATATGTTATTATTGTGTTCACCTTCTCGACATGTGACCCCTTTATATCTGTTTGACGTATCTTTATCAATTGCTTGTATCGCGCTTGAAAACAGATTGTGTGGTTATCACAATTATTAGACCTAGCCACATGATAAATAAATCATTAAATTATCTAATTAAAACTTTCAAACGAGCAAACATTAAGGGCTTAGGGCACCATTTAATCTCAAACTTCTTTTCCTCTCATATACAGTGGTGGTCGATCAAATATTCGCGGCACACAGCCCACCTGCGAGCTACTTTCAGTACATTACAGTCCAGGTGCCGCCAACCTTCAAGACTCTCCCAATTCCGATTATTTCGCAAATAATTCGTATTTAAGTAAAGATTATTTAGTTATAAATTGGAAAAACGTGGAGACTGTTTATTGTACTTGAGTTAATAAAAACAAAATGTGTTTTATTCAATTAGTTGTTTAATGCTTATTTGGTCATATCTCCAGCATGTCATAAAAACAAAAAAATAAGCCAATATACCAATCGTATGTGGCTAATGAAAACACGACCAGAGTTCAAAGGTCGACGAAAACAATATGAACACAATTTAGGATGGAAGGACCACTGATATTTTTTGTTGATAGTTGTTGTCAGATACGAGATTGGAAAATAGTTAGAATTGTTTACGTTTTGTAAAGCTGTAGGTATTTTATAGAAAATGGATTGTAGTTCCACACACTACGTCACCCCATCATCATCTGCCTAGCTTTTTCCCAACTATATTGGGGTCGGCTTCCAGGCTAACCGGATGCAGCTGAATATAATTTTACGTGGAGCGACTGCCTATCTGACCTCCATAACCCAATTAATAGGTAATACGATATGACTCCTTGGTAAGACTGGTTGTCAGACTTTCGGGCTTTTGACGACCCGTCACGACTGTCAAAAATCCACGAATGACAGCCGGGACCAACGGCTTAACGTACTGTCCGAGGCACGGAGAGGTCTTGATATGTATAAAGATGGTCACCCATCCACGGACCAACCGCGGCAAGCGTAGCTTCACCTGATCAATCGACCCGTGGGGCTGTTATTACTTAGCCACGCGCCTCTCTTCCACGCCACACACCACGTCGCCTCTAAAATGCAAATATATTTAAAGTTAAATTCATAGTTATTATTCATCAAGTAACGGGTGAATAAACCTTTTGTGTCTGCTCAAACATGTTATGAGCTTTTAATGTAAACATCTGAAAGCAGTCTAGAATTGATACTTATATAAAAATATATAAAAGCCTTTGAAGAGTAATGTTTTAAATTATGACGTTAATAGCTGACGATTAATTAATCACAGTCGCTTTTTAAAAGTCACTGAGCTCAATCTTAATTACGTGAATGATTATCCAAATCCCAGATATAAACATGTTTTTACAATGAATTGGCAGAAAAATTAATTCCGAATAAAACCTTGCTGAAATATTCTAGCAGCTGATATCCAATTATTTTTGGATTTAATGACTTGGAATATTGTATTAAACTTGGATTGAAACGTGAAATCTTATTCTACGCTTTGAGTCAGTTCGAGATTGGGTATTTACTTTTGGCAAATCGTAACATTGTTTATGTTTATATACCACAACTTTTTGGCTTTTGCTCCATTTCTTTACCCCGCAGGACATCGATTTTCTTAAACTAAGTTATATTTTCGAGGTTTTAGACCTTTTTGCTTATGCCTTAGTAGTTGTTGACCTTAGTAGTACAAGAGTATTGAATTGACTCCCGCCGAGTCCCGCCTAATCTGTACAAGTTATGGTCTGTCACGAGCGTGGCTTAGCAAACGTTGCGACACTCGCTAAGTCACCGGCACTAGACTACGACCTTCTGCATGTGTCTGCAACCTTAGTACTCTGTTTCTTACAGCTATCTTATACACGTACTTAGCAGATTTATGAATCTCCCGATGTACTGATTTGATTAATAATGATATGTTGACACATGTTTGGAATTAATTAAGATGGCGTTAAATTAATATCTTCTCTTAGCATTCCGGTTACAAGCATTAATTGTCAACAGTGTAAGACTTGACACGTACTAAGCAATTACGAGATGTAAATTGCGTGTTCGACAGATAGTTTGCTAGCAAGACAATTCACAAGACAACAAAAACTAGGCCACCATCTCAAAACTACAACTACAGAATCCCATGCTCAAAAATAGTACGAACCTCGGTACGACTTGACATGCGGAGTGCGGTTTACAATTTATATGGAATGCAGTGTAGACATGCGGTACGCTGTATAGATGCTGCAAGAAGCTGCCGTGGCATCGCGCGACAACTCGCGACGCTGTGCGACGTCGCGCGACCATCAGGGTCCATTTCACGAGCCAGCGAATGCAATTCCCGGGATCCGATATGGAATGGAACGACACTTCGATACGGATGACGATCGCTAAACGGCTTTGAAGAATATGAGGATATTTGCCACGGACCGCGACCGGCTCTCAATTTAGCATTATTCTTCGCGTGGAATTCATTCGATATTGTATCATACGGAATGCGATGCGAACGGCTGATAGATTGGCTTTTTCGTATTTCGGAAAATGTATTAGACGTTGCTTATGGAATGCCAGCTTTTCCATAACACACCGTTTCCAGTTTGAAAAGTACCTCGATAGTAATAAAATATGAAACGTTTGTAAGAGCAACGATTTAAAGTAATTTCAAAATACTTACCTATTACAATAGCAATGTTTAGTACGATCTTTTGATAATAGACCTATAGCACAAAATCGCTCTCTATCTACGTAATTATCGTTAAGTTTTGAAGCGCAGCTCATTAAAACCTAGTCTGTGAATGAAATATCGCATTATTAATTAGAATTAGCATCTGTCACGAGAATTATGTCACTGAGTAATACAATACGCAACTTGAAGGGGGGTTCGTCTCCTATTTCGAGGCATTCAACAAAATTGTGTTGACAAAAAATATTTTACAAAAAATAATATTTGTACCTATACATTTTCGAATAACGTAATTATCTAAACGAGATGATAATTTGTCAGCTCATTATACACAATTAAGAAATTACATTGTAAATATTGAAATAAGTTTTTTTGCGCATTCAGCATTTTATAACGAAGGGAAAAATCACGATATTGAAACAAGAAACCAATTCATTTCCGCTGATTAGCAACGATTTGAATATCCTGCTAACAAGCTCCGACGAATAAAAACAAAAAAAGCAGCAAGCGAAGGATTCTTTACAAAAAAGTTTATCTGAAATACATTCCATTTGACTGACTCTCCATTCAGAAGATTTATACAAACCTGTGGGTATACTTAAGATTTTCTTGTTTAATAAAGCGTTCAATCACGTCCTCTGGCGGCAATGCGCAGGTGAATTGAAACGAAATAACGTAAACGTATATCCATAAAGTTACAATAAATTCTATCTGTAAAATAGACATAGTAGTCGGAAGGCAGCCCGAGCGTATAATTCCGTAAAACTATGTAAGTGTCACTCCTCCGTGGGACCGTTTAGAGACAATCGCGGGCGGGTATCGCGCTCAGCGGCGATATCGCTTCGCGTTTATTACGCCATGATATTCCCTTTATCTCGGCCGTCTCGTTACGAACGCGATCCACTTACGATACGACAATCGCGAGTTCCCTCGCAACAATTCACATTATCGTAAATTTAAAGTACAGACATTTGCAATTTATGAGATGCGAATTCCGAAATCGTCTCTAATGTGAACATTTACTCCATTGTCTTCAGGACTATTGTACCTCAGAAGTGCGACGTCTACAGCTAATTAATTAATGTTCTTCTTAAATGTAATTCTCATTTGTCTCGGACACATAATGGACAGTTTTCAGAACTTACATGTGGGATTCACAGATTTTCTTTTATAACATTGAAACAAAGGTATATTCGGCAGCAACTGAAGGAGAAAATTCCGAATACTCACAAAGTATGTATTTGTGTTAAAGTACGTTGACTGTAGACCCCATATTCATGTGTATACTCTACAACACAATTGATACGGCAAACTAGTGCATACCTACTTTATTTTTACGCTGATTTCCTCTGTAAAACATGCAAAATTAAAATGAAATTAAACAAAGCGCCTAATTTATATGTATTCGTCGTTTCAGCCGATAGACGTCCACTGCTGGACATAGGCCTCCCCCAATTTTGGGAGGGTTTGCCATAATCGCCACGCTTGGCAGGCGGGTTGGCGATCGCAGTATGGTATGATGGTGGAATACATAGAGAACGCTGCTGCCCATTCTCCGGTACGATCCTTAGTCGCCTATTACGATACCCACGGGAAGTAAGGGGTGGTGGTATTCTTTAAGTCCGGCACCACACAGACACGTTTATATGTATTATTTTGTATTTATTAATAATAAACACAGACAGAAGCCGCACCATTTTTTTATTCGAAAGCAAAAAATCGATAATTGATACTACCATTGTAAAATAAAATGAAATTATCGAAATGTGTGTTACACTGCAATCACTAGTTCCGTTCCATCTGTCAAAAAACGGTTAACCGAGTATACATGGGCAAAAAACAAGCCGTCCTTTCGTCAGGACCGTGTTTTCCAGATTCTGAATTGTTTGTATAAATAATGACTGTGATTTTTTAAGTCAGTGCATTTACCAAACGAGGTTCTTCTCCGAGGCACACACACCAGGCTCCAATGAGACCGCAGCAAACACATTCACCAGTAGGCACAGTTTACATAGGACCATGGATCGCTAAATTAAGCAAACGGTCGGTCGAACAAAAATAAGAATTTGATTAGTATTTCACCAGTTGGATCAAAGAATACAGATTCAGATTCAGTTCAGAATACAGATGAGACACGCTGTTTGTCCATTTGCTATGCCGGAGGTCGTGGGTTCGATTCCCACCCAGGACAAATGTTTGTGTGATGAGCATGATCATTTGTTCTGTGTCTGGGTGTAATTTATCTATAATATGTATGTATTTAGAAATATATAAGTATGTTTATCAGTTGTCTAGTACCCATAACACAACACAAGCTCTGCTTAGCTTGGGACTAGACGGCGTTGTGTGATAGTTGTCGAATATATATTATTATTATTATAAGAATATTGTTGGTAAAACTGAGAACAAGTAAGTACACAGGCGAGTTTAATACCAGAATAACATAATTTATAAGCATACTATCGATTAATGGATGTTCTAAAACCCTGATTCCAGGGGTTATACTTGTCCCAAAATGGGCCACATGTAGCCGACGGGCATAGGGTTTGGGCCTCTGAGTGAAAGTATTTGGTAATTTTCAATTACTACTTTAATCACCCCAAAAAAATCACGTACCCTAAGGGAACAGAAAACAAGAATATTAGAGATTTAGAGATGCCTTTACGTGTTTTACCCGAACAACTAAACAAAGTACACAATGGAACGTGAATGAAAATGTGTTTGAGATATTTTTGGCTCAAAGACCCTGCTCCGTGCCTTCGTATAAATAGCTAAGATAGATTAGATAAACCACTATTGCATTTAGCGTTGGTCTAGTGGTCGCAAGCGCTGCTGCCGAGCGAGCATAAGGGCCTGGGTTCAATTCCCGGGTCGGACAAAGTGCAATAGGTTCTGGATTTGAGTCCCGGTTGATGGCAACAGGCTCGCTCCTCTTACGTGGGACTTAAACTTAACTGGTGAAATGTGGGCGTACTATGATGTACGCCCCTGCCCAATCCTTCGGGGAAAACAGGTACTTATTGCTGCGTCGGGTTTGTCCCCAGAGAGCATAAGCAGGGGAAGATAACAAAAGCATTAAAATAACGCTTGTCACAGTCAATCAATTGTCGCTAACGCCGTATGTGGAAGAAACGAATTGTTTCCAAAAACAAAAGTTAGTAGTTAAGTATATGCTCTCCTTGCACGTTGAAAAACTTTATTAAGTCTTTTACGTTTGTTACATTATCAAAGCTGTTTAGTACCATGTTAGTCTTAGGAAAAAGTATTAACTGTTTCTATTCAGCTCGATATAGGTGTCTCGTAGTTCACTAAGCGCCACGCTACGCGGCGAGCTAGGCCGTAGCTCAGGCTGCTACGACTGCCTACCTAGTCTCAACTGCTGCGGAATGTTGCAGGTAGCTTTTTAGTTATATATTTTTTGAATTCAGAACCAACAATGGATTTACTATAAAATTATCTTTTAAATGACTATTGATAATACCATTAAAATCTGCCTTTAAAAGTTGAACAGTTAACAAGTTTTAAACTACGTCTCCATTCAAAGCGTAACATAAAACTAACTTCAATCCTCACTGAAATCGACGCTAGTATTCAAAGTTATTTTCGACAGACGGCCGTTTTTTGCCTAGTTACCGTTAACGTCGCTGGCCTAAGTTTGCCCTGCGATAGACTCGCTGCACATTGTTATCTGACTTATGTGACTGTACAGTGTTGTCCTTGGATTCCTTCTGTAAAATTGTGAAATGCTGAACATGGTAAGTTTGTATCTCAAAGAGTGTTCGGTAGTAACAACAAAGCAAGCGCCCGTTTTCAGTTGTAAACATCACTTGTTTGTAGTGTACAATTCTGGTCCAAGTCGAACATATTTCGAATAAGTGTGCGTCGACTGTTTTTGACGTATATTTTTAAACTTGTTACGAACACTATCCATTACTTCGAATGGCTTTATGTAACATGAAACTAATATTTAATCAACCAAATAAAAAATCTGTACAGAAATCCAAATTTAAATTGCCCTCATCCGTGTCAACAATCACACGTATTCACAAGCCTACAGAATGTAAACGCTTTATTAACCTAAATCTATGTACATGCAGAGAATAATAGGTGAAATTAAACATAAAAACTTGTCAGTATTCGTTTGGCTCACGTATATAAAACACTAGCGGTCGCCCGCGGCTCCGCCCGCGTGGATGTCGGTTACCGCTGCAAAAAGCCTACCCAGGAAAGACACGGTCAACAAAATGATTCCCAGGTCAATTCACAGACACCGACACTAACATCGACGACGCAGTCATTATCCGCAGGCTGCATAGATTGTCTTTATGAGGATGTTAAAGTTGTTAATGATGAAAATATTTAAATGTAATTAATACAAAGTTTTCACTTCTGCCGGCAGCCCCGGAGTGCAACTCGTTGTTTTAGGATAGATAACTAAAGCGATTATTGTAGAGCTTCTCTATAAACAACATTTGACGTTAAATTATTTTCAGGTAACAAAATATACTGATGGTCGGGAGCCCCAACCCGTGATAGGGCAACGTACAGTTGCCCATGCGTAAAACATTCTTTTCGTAAATCAATTCCTACTAATTTGAATGTTTGGCCCTGGGATTTGTTTATCGTTAGTGCAAAAGAAATTTTTACTGGAAATTGGAGCCTTTTGAAGGGTATAGGCAAATCAGTAGGAATCATAGGTATTCTTGGTATATGAGCTAATTCACCAGCTGCAGGGCCGGCGACAATCTTCGCTACTATTAAATTATCTTTTAGCTCCTTTATAAGAAGTCTTGTGCCATTACACATGTTGGGGGGGCTTAAATTTCTGAGAAGCATTATCGGCGTGCCAACTTTTAACGACAGTTCATGAGGTGGTAGCCCAGCGGGGTTCAGAGAATTTAAACATTCCTGGGGGTAGTGCACTGCGTCCTCGATGTTAGTGACGGTGTCTATGGATTTATAGCACTTAACTTCACCCGGTACTTTCTGCATAATTAAATTGTTTATTTCGTTGACTATTTCATTCCTGGGAGAAACTATTGCTCTACAACACAGCCAACGAAAATCATTTTGATGTAAGTTTTCGATGTCAGGATATATAGCATCTATCAGACTATCTAAATTATGGACTATTTGGCCTAGAGACTCATCCAAAGTAACTGCATAATCGGTGCCCAAATTTAAAGATGGAAAAATTCCTTCTCCAAGTTTCAGCAGCTGTTGTGGAAAATTGCTATGCGTATTTCCATGTAGATGAGCTCTCATATTGGTGCGCAAATTCAAATGTTGAACAGATGTCCAAAGTTGAGACGATTTTAAACATGCCTTCATAATATCTGCTCGCGTACCTCTGTTGACGACTGGAAGTGTTTGTCGGAAATCTCCAGCAAATACAAAAGTGATACCACCCATGACATTAGCAGAGCTTCGAAGGTCTTTTAAAGTACGGTCTACGGCTTCCACATGAGCTCTATGACTCATGGTGCATTCATCCCATATTACCAACGACGCGTCTTGCAGTAACTTACCAAGAGGCCCATTTTTTCGAATAGAGCACGTAAACCGTTGATCTAAAGATACGGATAGCGGGAGTTTAAACGTAGAGTGAGCAGTTTTTCCTTCGTTCAAGAGAGTTGCAGCAATTCCTGACGAAGCAACTGCAACCGCTATCTTCCCTGATTGCCGTATCTTAGCAAGTATCAAATTTGAGAGAAAAGTCTTTCCGGTGCCTCCTGGTGCGTCCAAAAAAAATAATCTCCCCATGTTATTGTTCACGCTATCCACAATAGTCTCATAAGCATGTCTTTGGTCTGGTACTAATTTTGGCACATTGTCATTTACAAACGCTGTTAGATCATTTCTGTTATACTGTTGTACCATTGTGTCAATAGTATTATTCTGAGTACGAACGGGAGAAGGTAATCCAAAATCACTTAAATTTTTGTCGTTTAATTCTAGAAGTTTGTTTTCTATTTCAATTAATCCTTCATTATAAATGACTTCAGTGAAGGGTAAAGTGTTATCCTGATTTTGTTGTCTGATACGATGTCTTATATCTTCACAGAACTGATCTTTGAAAGTATCCCATAACTTCAATGGTTCCGATGGTTGACAAAATAAAAGTATGACTACGAACAACTCCCTTAGTTTTTTTGGACAATGTGATAACGAAGCTTCGCTTAAAGTGTTACCCCAATGGTCATCGTTTTCAAGTAAACCTCGGTCACGGCAAGCTGCTTGATACGTCTCTTTGACAATACCGTTTACAGTTTTAAGGTATGCAAATGAGGTCGGACCGCGTACGTGGTGCAGTAGAATCCTAAGATAAAAACACTCTGATTGTGATGGATGTATCCCGTAGACTCTACCTAAAGCGGCATCTTTTTTTATCCCCGGATGTCCAACTACATCTTCACCACGCCTCCTTCTAGTGAATTTATTATTTGCTCATGTATAGTATTGCGGAACTTCATGATACAGAAGAGTTTTCGCGAATTCATCTTCATTACAGAGAGCAAAAAATGCCAGCAATGTGGTATTGCGGGTTTTGGACAACTTGATGAGCTGTCCCTGGTGTAAAATACACCCTTTGACCGTTCTCTAGATGAACGGCCAAATGCACTACAGTAGGATGCCGGTCGTGAATGGGAAATTCAAATAAGCGCCAGACAGCTTCAGATGTGCTTATGTACCTGCCATTTAAATAGTTTTCGACCTCATCGTGTGGGTTTCTAAGGCTAAAAGTTGCCTGATCTGAACCTTTATTTATATACTTACATATATATTTAATGGCTTGGACAGAGTGGCAATACTCCACGTTTATATGAGCGTTAAAAGTCTTACATAGTAGCGGGGAGTATGGAACAATCCACCTATTATCTATCGTCACCATGTTGCCCCTGATTTGTAGCGTAGTGCTCCGACCGCCATTTCCTGTATCGCGCCTACGATAAACTGGATACCCATCCTCTCCGGTCTGGGTATCGTTCATGAAACGGCGAGGGTATTTTTTTGTGCAGACACCGTTCTTCATGCATGGTGCAGCTAAATTATGTTCTCCGCAGGGTCCATGTACCATATTTTTAGTTATAATGTCGTGTAGTACCGGATCAATTTCTTGATCGGGTAGCTCCGCAACTATGACACTGTCGATCTCATCTGGTTGTATTTTAGTTTCTAGCCAGAACAGCAAATGACAATGAGGTAAACCGCGCTTTTGCCACTCCACACTTGCCATATAACATTTTACTTTACCGAATATCTGTTCTTTGACAAATAATTTGATGAAATTCTTCATCTTTAAATGAAATACACGTGAAATTATGTCATGACGGTCGAAAGACCGTTGTCCTGGTAGCAGCTCCGCCTTAATTTCAGGCCATTCGGGGTTACATGTAAAAGTGTCAAAAGTCAGGTCTACCATAATTTCGGACGTACGTCATCGCGTCCTGCGTTTTCTCGTGCATGAAACGCGGAGAACCCATAAATGACGATGGCAATATGACATGTTGACCGATATTTGATGGGTCAACATTTGCGTCATGATTTAAGGCATCTCTGAGATGAATGTAGTCATCAGCCCTCAGTCTTTGTTGATTCCGAGAAATATAATTTAATCTTTCCGATATCATTTTCGCCATCATGTCAACGCAATATTGACTAAATAAGTCTCTGTAATAATGTAACGGATTAAAAGAGTTAGTTCTAAACATTAATCTAAATGCATAAAATTGCATACACGAAACAGTTTTATTACGCGCAGAACCCTGCTGAGGGATAGTCAAATAATAACCGTCTTCTCCTGTCACAAACATTATAGGATACTGTAGTGGATCATAGGACCGATGTAGCTCAGAAACTCTTTTGAGCTGTCCGTCTCTACCGTGTAAGACTATATCCCTGGGACCTTTGTCTTCATCGACTAAGAGAACGGCTACTTCGTTTACAGTAGGAGCATTATATCTGCCTCTGTGTGCTGTCTGTGGAGTGCGATCTGAATGAATAATTAACTTTAAATTATCTGAGGAGTTGAGTTCTAAGTTTTGTTTAAAACTTCGTATATACACGTTATGATTATTCAGAGCGGTCTGTAATTCGCGAATTAAATCCATTTTTAAGGTTGGTGCGATGCTTGATCGCAACGATAACTGGTCTGCATCCGAAATAAAATATATTTGCAAGAACTGTGGGTTTTGGCCTGATGATGGTAAAAGGCTACCAATGAGATGATATACCTGTCCTTCAATTTTAAAAGTGGGCATAAAATTACCTTCCCTGATTTCTTTTGCGCCAAAAGAAGTCATTTGAAAAAGACTATTGTATTTACGTATATTTGTTAAAAAATGACCAGATAATGGATGGTTATTAGTTAAAAGGTTTTTTATTGGTTGTGGCGGCTCCTGAAGGTTAGGAAGACAAACTTTACCTGAAGCACAGCACATACCATTAGGTTCGTCCGCCCATTTCTTGGCAGAGCAGTTAGAGCAGATCTTATTCATGACTCCGATTTGGACGGACGCTTGTTGTGCATAATCAACCTGCGGATCATATCTGAAAGCCAGTCTGTTGTTGTTAGCTAAAATTCGATTGCGAACTCTATTTGTGGACAACTGCTGTCTCTCTGCCTGAGCTCTAAGTCGCTGCGAACGCTCGACACTTGACTCTCGTTCGCGTAAGTCAGAGGTCCTTACATTTTGTTCATGAAGTCGTTGGGAACGCTCCAGCCTCGACTCTCGTGCACGTAACTCAGAGGTTCTCAGATTTTGTTGTGCAAGGCGTTGCGGACGTTCGACACTCGACTCTCGTGCGCGTATCTGAGAGTTTCTGTGATTTTGTTCAGCAAGGCGTTGTGAACGTTCAGGTGAAGATTCTCCTATACGACGTATTCTTGCTGCCCGTGCTTGAGAACTATGTTTAGAAAGTTGAGACCTGGCTCTCTTAGGCATTTTCAAATGTTTAAGAAAATGTTAATAGCGTGTAATATTCTAGCTCTGAAAAGAACTGTTGTTTAGCCCTGAAAAGAACTGTTGTTTAGCCCTGAAAAGAACTGTTGGTTAGCCCTGAAAAGAACTGTTGGTTACCCCTAAAAAGAACTGTTGGTTAGCCCTGAAAAGAACTGTTGATTAGCTCTGAGAAGAACTGTTGTTTAGCTCTGAGAAGAACTTTTGCGTAGGTGTAGTTTTAAGAACGAAATCTAAAAAAGTCGCACGAAAATTCTTAGACTTCGCGCACGACCGCTACGTAGGGAGTCGACCTCGCGTCTGAGCCGCGCGGGTACCTTACTCATAGTCACTCATAGATCTAAACTCCCCCTCCCGCACGCGCACCCCCCGCCTTGGTGACGCTCACTTCGCAACGGGCCGTGCAGCAGAAATCGTAATATTTTAATTTCGCCATAACTTCAAAACCAAACGTCCAATTTTAATCATTCAAAGACCAAACATTATCTACATAAACTGTACTTAGTGATGAAATAATTTATTTTGATAAGGATTAATAGCATGAGTAAAATAAATGCGTTTAAATGTAGTCCAAAAAAAATTCAAGATTTTTAAATAAAAAAATGGTTGTTGTGACTCACTCGACATAGATAGGTATAGTGTGTCGCGGACTTTTTTGTAGATATTTATAAGATCTACAATTAATTAGAACATTTTATGGTTCTATCTTTTATAGTTTAGGCAGCGTACGCAAAATAAGTAACTTTTCTGGTTGATTTTTTACACCTTGTGTCCGAAAAAACCAAATATCTTACGGAACCCTATTTTTTTCCAAAATAAAATTTAGCCTATGTTACTCATGGGTAATGTAGCTTTCGACTGGTGAAAGAATATTTAAAAACGGTCCAGTAGTTTTTGAGCCTATTCATTACAACCAAACAAACAAAGTTTTCCTCTTTATAATATTAGTGTAGATATTTTTCCATAGTGAACAAAAGGGTCTGGTTCCATTGATATTAATAAATTTCCTTTTAGGCCGCGTGACACGTTCCCACCTATTATATAGCTACCTGTATGTACTTGTCATCATCGGAGATGTCAGGTGCTACCTTAGTCCCCCCCGCCTCCCAGCGTCTCCGTGCCTCCTCCGAATGCTCACAAATTAGCCACGAGCCACTGGGTCCCGATGGGAATCCGTCGGCTCGCAGCCCCTCAGAAACGACAGTGAAATAATAAAATTATTCATTACTGTGTATTTTATTCGTTAGAATATGGTCTTACATAAATAAGCAATTTTTTATGTGGTCTTATTAAAATTTTAAATGGATGGTGATATTAGGCGTTTTTTACAATTAGAGAAGACGTTATTCTTTGTTGCTTTTCAGACAAATGTAGAAAACAAAAAACAAAGGTACTGCTGAGTGTTCGAGTCATTTTGGAAAGGGATTTCAGTCTTTTGTATTGCATGTGGGTTCTATAGTAACTTGTTGCCCTTTGTTGAACTCCTTCAAGTTGTTGAGCGCCCGGTACAATGGGTTGATACGCTCCCTAAGGAGATCCCAAGTTTGTTTTGGGCCTCATTTTGGGCTTGATTCAGTCAATTGTTTTATTTCAAGCAAAAGCTCCTAAATCAACAATGTGATATCGACAAAAGGGGCTTATTTGATGAATTGTTCAAAATGAATGTTTCATTCATATTACAAGACGAAACAGCGGAAATAGACGAAGTGCTGTACCAAATAGTACTTGATCAGATATTTGGTCAAATCCACGAATTTAGCAAAATTGTTCAAAATATAAATATCTCGGCAAGCTTATCGAATTTGCTTCAGTGTCGATTGGTGTATAACCGGGGTTTCCGAAAGAGAGCGGATTCGTCGCCTTTAGCGGGAATCGAATTTAGGACCCCGAGCTACCTAAATTGATTTACCTTACCCTTCCAACCAACCGCGAGTTTGCGCGGATTTCATAAAATCTTAACACAAATCTGACTCTAGCTTTGGAATATAAACATACGGTCAGGTTTTTGTGGTTTAAAATCCAAACCATTTTGCGTTGTTCAAGCATTTTACACTCCGAGGCATGTTTGAGGTGATCAGCAATCACCACTCAAGAAATGCTTTCTACTTATGACGCTTCCCGAAGCTGTTCAAACTACACTAACACCAACTCATACCGGTAATTAGATAAGTACGTTCACTACTAATTAAGCACTGCAAGTCTGCAACGCTACTAACAAGAATACTGACATTCATGCTCTCCTAATCCATGCGCTCTTTACTGACAAAGGATACAACCAGAATTCGCTGAATCCTTGCTGTGCATAATAATTTCATTCCTGTCACGTGACAGCAAAATCTTTAATTAAGGCGAAAAGTCATTTGGGTGAAAGTAAACAACTCTCCAGTCAGCTGAAAGCCTGGTAGTGTGAGATGTGTTCGGCACATCATTATGTTCATTGACCACCATCGTAAATGTATTTGCCTTGTGCCAGCATCCGGCAGCGAACGATCATCGCATTGTTTGTCCGATGCTGCGCGCTTCCTAATTATCAACATGCATATATTGGATACGCGCGCTAATTGCAAGCCCGTGAGCGTTTGAATATTTTGTGAGGAGTTGGTTTAGATACCTGATCAGATATTCTAATTAAAGTTCATTACATTAACTACTGTGATGAGACCAGAAATATGAATGCTGATCATTATAGGTGAGGAATGACTGCCATCTTGAGTCTAACTCTCAGCTCATAATCATTAAGTTTTTGGTGATCTGAACTGGCAATATAACTCATCAGGCACCTACGTACCTTTGTGTCACGTGCGATTTTATCGCGTGTCGTGCCTGATTGAAGAAGCCTTAAATTAAGTATAAAATATAGCAAAGTTAAACCAGTCGTATCGTCAGCTCGTATGCTCCATAAACAACAATATGAAAACACGCGAGTTAATCGTACGTCCCGGTACAAAACATCCTGTAACACTTTATCAAGCAGTCTTCCTGTTTACCCCGAGGGTAAGAAGTGCTATGTTACAATACATTTAACAAATGCCGTGTATTTCTACCGGAGAGTTAGCAATGAATGCGTTTTATGTGGGCCTTTCCGACCGATTGGCTCCAGTCGATCAGGCTGGGCGATCGATGGCTATGACCGATGTTGCGATCGGGGTCGATCGACCGGTCAGGCTTAACGATTGATTGTTCTAAACCTTGTGAATTTGTAACGTGCCAACAATCACGCGTCGTATAACAAATCTGCTCGAGGGAATCAATTTCATTTCCCTTTACTTTCCGGAATTTATAAAATACACTCCGAAATACTCGATTCAGGATAAACCGTGTTGCATCAATACTCGACTGTCGAGTGCATGCCATTGTCAGAAATTAAAATGCTTGGTGTTTTTCATTGTTCATGTATTACGCGAATAACTCACATGTACAGACGCCAGCACATCAAGCTACCCGAAACTGTCAATTTTTCCCAATCAACTTTGAACCTTATGCTTTAGCGATAAAGTTGAAACTCTATTAAATAAATTTGACAGATTGTAGTAACTTGATGTGCTGGCGTCTGTACCTACCTCTGTTAGTTTATTTATGGCACATTATTTCATGTGTTACTACTGGGTACACAGAAGAAATTATGTTCCGTGGTATTTCCTCTCACAGCAGGGAGTAAAATGTAAATTCCGAGTTGTCTCATAAATAAATGGTTCTATGTTCCGGATAGATCCGTATTTGGTCCCGAAATTCAATCAGATATTCTCCAGTAAATAATGAGAGCAGGAGTCGCCACGCGTTGGGGCCAGAGCGTCGCGACACAACTTACAGCGATGGTGGCACATTCGTTAGGGAGGGAACACCGAGAAACTAAATTATATTCCTGCTCAAATCAGTTGAGCTGACGAAGATATGAAACGCAAGATTTTGCTGACAACTCACGGTTCGTAATATTCTGCGATAATCAGTCTGGTAGGTACTGCAGCTAGAAGGTTTTGGTTTATTCTCGTTTACAGCGCATCATCCGCCGATTTAGTGTCCGTATCTCAGTGAGGAACGTTTGTCATTGGCGGTACCAGCGCCACCCGGCCGAGGGGTAGGTACCCTTTGTTTTCTAAATGAACTGTTGCCACCCACGACTCCCAGTCTCTGACTCTGATAAAATACTTTGCCCGATTTAAATGGAATTCGGGATGTCTACGGGCAGCCGCGATGAGAGCCGCGTTCGGACCGCGGCGGTCGGTGTCGGATCGACGCGCAAAGCTGATAAATTATAAGAATTTTGCTGTTTACTTCCAAACAGGTTCGTTAATCAAACGGTGAAAGAAAGAAATAAATATTCGGCAAGTGGTCCAGTCAGGCAGAACTAATAGGGAATTGAATCACCTTAAAGTTGCTGAATTTTAATTTCGTTTTATTTAACGCAATGTTCGATCGATAACATTATTTCAAATCTCCCTACTACATACCCGCTTTAAATATTTAAACCATGCCGACCTACATAATTTCAGATAATTGATGTGCAAAATGAAATAAAATATAATAGTAGCAGATTACACGGTGGCTTGTAGATCACGTCGGTCGTGTGTCGTCCGCGATTGCTCGCGTTTTACGGGCGCACGCTGGGGGTTGAATTTTAATGTTTTCCAGCTCAACCGACCGGGCAATACTGGGTTAAATTTAAATGATATGGTCAGTGGTGTGCCGTGCGTAGCGGTGCCATGTTGTGTTAAGAATAGATAACCTCTTAACATAGGGTCTCCATAAAAACAATTCGATTTTCGCTTTCTCCCTGTTCTTTGCAATTCCCTTGAAAATCCGGAAATAATAAACGTTTTATATGAAAATATCTCAAGGGCTTCGTGTAAGTCTTACTCGTATTTGAATAAAAAACATATGTGTTTGGACACTGGACATAAAAAAGTTTTTGGACACTAGACCATAACTTACTTACACTCAATATAAAGAAAACAAAACTTATAACATTTTCCAAAACCCATTCCCAATCTAACTTTGAAATTCCACACAAGTCAGAACCATTTGAACACATCACGCGAAGACTGCTCATGCGATTGTATTAACCAGACACAATCTATTCATTATTTAGGTCTACTCATTGACGAAAATCTATCATTTAAAGCCCACATTCAATTTATTTCTGGCCGAGTAAGGAAACTTATACATATAACAAAGAAACTAAGAGGCCGCACCCCAAAAGACATCCTGCGAATGGTTTATTTCGCAATATGCCAGTCCATTATATAATATGGCGTATCTATTTGGGGTGGAGCTGGGAAAACAATAATGATTGAGCTTGAAAGAGCCCAGAGAGCGGTTATAAAAGTTCTCCTAAAAAAATTTTTTTTCTACCCCACTAACTTCATGTACAAAGACTTTCAAGTTCTACGTGTCCGCCAACTACTCGTATTTATTTTCAATGCATACCTACGCATTCACAAAACCCTAAAAATCCAACCTGATTACCACTCATTGACTTCCAAACGTGTCTTTCACATCCCGCTACAACGACCCACATCTCTCCTAACAAGACGCTGCCCTGCCTACCTACACACTTTTGTGTATAACAAGATCACCAGCAGTTTGCCTTGTGATCCAAAAGAACTCTCCCTCTCCACATGCAAAAATGTTGTCTACAATGGCAGTTCTTTCATACGATGAATCGGAAAACATTCTCACTTCACTCAACTCACACTCGGAATCCTACGCCCTACACACCACATGCACACACTCTAATGCACCTACACATACACACCACATGCGTACACACACCTTATTTTACGATTATCTAACATTTGATTTTTCATTGTTAGCATTTTATTTTTGATTGTTAAACATTTCATTTTTAATCGTTTAATATTTTTAGTTTAAGGCTTTGTTCAGTGCAATTTAAGCTTTATTTCCGTTTTTAATAATTTAAGTTTTACTTTCACTTTGATCTCAATATTTAATTTAATTTTACATAATTGTTTGCAATTACTTACCTATTCTTACATAAACTCCAGTGGTAAATAGTATTATGTATAACAACTCTGGTCCTCAAGATACAGGGGCCGCCTAGTTTGGGGACCGCTATATAGATCGAAATGATGATCGCTAACAGTTACAGACCGGCGCGTTAAGTTAATTATAAGGTAATAATTGTAACATTGGTTTAATACAAAAAAAAAATTACTATAACG
Organism: Mesoligia furuncula; assembly: GCA_916614155.1. NCBI lineage: Eukaryota > Metazoa > Arthropoda > Insecta > Lepidoptera > Noctuidae > Mesoligia > Mesoligia furuncula. Next base: position 844,974 of record OU744791.1, on the reverse strand, counting down.
TTAGCAAGAAACAAAATAAATACGAACCCTTATCAAAACCCTGAATGGCTCCTTAACAATCTAATTCCGTTTGTAATCTTAGCGATTATTTATCTAGATCTCGTCTGACAGGTAATTACGTCATCTCTCCACTTGATAAGAATCGAGCAAATTTTTAGGCGCAGCTTTTACGAGAGGTTATATTTCACCGGCACGCGTCCGTCCGGACAAATCGCAGCTACCATTCATTGTCCGGATTAATATGTCCGTGGACCGCGCCTTTATTTTATTACATTTTTATTGTGAAGATATATCGCACGGCCGGCAGATTGGATTGATCAAACATATTCATAAATAAAATCTTACTGGCTAGTAACGCAATGATTGCTTTTAAATTTTATTATCGGCTGTACATTTACATCATTTTCAAACATTTTTATTTCAATAAAATTATGCATAGACACCTTTTTTCAAGCCTTTCATGTAATTTTGCGTCTTATTTTATGACGACCCCTAAAATAAGAAATGTAAAAATAAAAATTATTATTTTAATGACACTATCAATTTCACGGCTTTATTTTTACGCAATCCTTTCTCAACAATACCTATTCATTATTATGAAATCATTTCGAAAATATAGTTGATTTGTATTTAGCTCACAACCATTCTACAATACGAAATTCATAAGATATTGTTCTTACTGTCAACTAACTATTATGATCAGCTTTGTGGGTAAGAAGATAGAGAAAGGTAGGGCCTCCCCACCCTACTACCTATACCAAGTGTACCCGTGGCGCGTCAGTCTTTTGTAGTTTTTTTTTTATTTGGTCTTTTAGGTTTTTTCACCCGGTATCTACAAAGTTTACTATCTCTAAAAGATTTAAAAGCGAATTAATTTAAATATTTGATACATTTCATCCCACGTAAATATAATAAAAGTGGATATCGTTAGCGCGTACCCGTTAAATTAACTCTATAGATACCAGGGGCGGTGAAGCGCTGAAGCGGTGAAGATACGGCAATTCAATCACGCGGCCATTACGCCACACGTCGTCGTCCCTAGTTCGCTCCTCCCGCCCCTCGGGCGATACAAGCCAGAGGGTGCAGATTTGGAGCTCTTGCGAAATTACGAATGCATCTCCGTACGGCTATGGTGTTCTGGTACATTTATTGCATATTTTTGACTTTTATTTTGGGGTTCAATATGTTGGCGATTAAGTAATAAAAAAAATGGTTTGTATTGATTCGCAACATCAAAATAGTAAGAGTACCTACTTCCTGTCTTGGTCCCCCTGTTGATGTAACTAAAACTGCTTATCGTAGGATCTATCTTTATATGGATTTTATCTTAAAGACGCAGTGTGTAGGTATGGTTCTTACCTGATAACAAACAAAATTGAAATTAATAGATGTTTCCCACTTCGTGGAAATCTGAAGAGACAAGTAGTTAGCTGCCACTTTCAAACTACGTGAATCTACTTATAAAAGTTGAACACTGGATATAGCATCGGTTGAGTTAGTTCACAGGTGCTAATGCTTTAGAAAAGCTTTTATCATTCTTTCATACAATTTAGTAGGTATATATAATTCAAAATAGGAAATATTTAACTTCGATAAACACAACAAATCTTAATGTGTAGACATGTCGCCACATTAGTCGATTGCGCACGTGCGAAGCAAGAGCGGGTCACTTGTTTTAGAGCGCGTTCTTTGTTTCGCAGATATTAAAAGAGCATACAGATAAAATAGATAGCTACATAGCAAGTGTATCATAAAATGTTTCGGATGTATTGGTACCAAGGCAGCAGCATCACGTAACAATACCGCAGTGCAGGCGGCGCGCGGCGGGCGCGGGCGCGGCATGTGCGCCGCTGGACTGCACAAAACTGTCCCGGGAATGCGACTTTTTTTTTCTTCTCACAAAAAATTGCTCTTTTATAGTTTCTCCTTTTATATTGTTTCGAAACTTAATTAAAAAATCTTTGTTGAGGTTACTGCAGTGAACTGAAATGAGTTGCTTTGAGTTATACAATTTTGTCTACACTCTAGCACAATAAAGTTTGTACAAGCAACTTTTCTTAGGCATGGAAAACGGTCTATTGTGGGCGCTGTAGGCGGTTCTAACGATAACAAAAGTAATAAAAATACATTTGGGTATAATATTCAAACATACTTCGACAAACAAAGGAATACAATGTTTAGATAGGCGCGGGTTCAGAGACTGAATTTAAATGAAACCCTGCGGACGTCACTTGTTAAACAGAAAATTGAAGGAACGCTCTAAATGTCACTGATCCTGCGAGTGCAATATAGTGACGGTAATAAAAACGTTGTAAACAGCCCGAGGGTGGCGGCGAAAATGAAAAAGAAGCATTTAGACGAGCTGTAAACTGGCGACTTATTAATTTAAAGATCGTAAAATAAAAGCGTTTTCTACAGACTGTTATTAATAACCTTTGTAATGAGGGCGCGTTCCTCGCACAAAAACCTTGTATAATAAAAAACGGGCTTCAATATGTAATCTCGGCGGACAGACTGTCAAAAGACGACCCTTACGTTGAAACAAGGTCGCCAGTTTCGCCAGGAAACATACATAAACAAGTAGGTAAAAATAAAGTTACGATTTTGGGATTTCGCATTGAAGTCACTAGTAGCTAGCACATCTTCGTTAATAACTAATCATAAGTCACTAGTAGCTAGCACATCTTCGTTAACAAATCATAAGTAAGTCTTATTTATGTTTCTGTGCCCAATAGACGTTCATTAATCATTAATATTATGTGAGGAATTTTTGTGAACGACGTAGGAAACTCTTCCGTGTTTTTGTGTCACTTATGGCGCGTTGTGTCGGGAAGGCCACAAGACGCGAGCACCGCGCGGGTGTCATGCGGCGTGACGAGGGTTGACGACGTGCCCGCTGCTCAATTGCGAGCAATCTCTGTTACGCCCCTGATTTCCTGGTGCTCACAATCATGTTAAATTACACTAATGTTGATTTTCCTCGTATAAATAAATCTATACTAATATTATAAAGCTGAAGAGTTTGTTTCTTTGAACGCGGTAATCTCAGGAACTGGTTAGAATTGAAAAAATATTTTTGTGTTGAATAGTCCATTTATCGAGAAAGGCTATAGGCTATATAACATCACGCCATGACCCTTAGGTGCTGAGCAGCGGGTGACACCGCGGGGAACAGCTAGTCTAGGATATATGTATCTGGGGGCACGGGAGTGCCCCCGCCATTTGGATTATACCAGATAAACAAAATTTTCGGGATATGATGTCAGTGGTTGACTTATTAAACCTATGAAGTTTCAATTGCATAACTCTTATACTTTAGATTTTATTGATATCTAAAATACCCCGATTTCGTCACTGACTCACTGACTGATGATCATCAATATTCTTAAGGTTCTTCCTGAAGTCCTAGAAAGCTGAAATTTGGTATGTAAGCTAGTAATAGTACACAAACAACAAAAAAATCTTAAAACTTGAAACTTTTACCCCCCCCCCCCCCCCCCCCCCCCCAACCCCTTAAACTAGGGGGGGAAAGTTTGTATGAGACTTCCGTAAATTTTGATGCTAAAGGTCTGAAATTTTATATAGGGGGTCCTTGTTATAAATAAACCCCAAAAAAAGAAAGAAAAAATGAACAACAGAAAAAATACTCGTATAAATATCATAAGCAACTTACAAAAAGAAATGAAATCCCACAAAAACATTTCATGTTAAATGTTGCCAAGACGAGACCATGTAGCTCGCACTGTCAAAAAGTAATCAGATCTCATGTAGAGCCAAGCTTCTAACTCTACACGCCCTAACTCTACAAGGCCTGACTTCGCAAACTCTACACCTTAGTCAAAATAATATGGCTTGGCCATTTCGCTACATTCACATGAGCGTAAGGTGAAAAACTCTCATACTGTTAATGGTTCTTGTAGTAACGAAACGGTCAAACCAGATATTTTGACTAAGGTGTAGAGTTTGCGAAGTCAGGCCTTGTAGAGTTAGGGCGTGTAGAGTTAGAAGCTTGGCTCTACATGAGATCTGATTACTTTTTGACAGTGCGAGCTACATGGTCTCGTCTTGGCAACATTTAACATGAAATGTTTTTGTGGGATATAAAATTCAAAGTCCTGACTGACTGTTATATATCAACGCACAGCCTAAGCCGCTGGTCCTAGAGACATGAAATTTGGAGGGTGTGTTCTTTGTGAAGAGTAGGTACCTATCCACTAAGAAAAGGTTTTTCGAAATTCCAAGAGGGTGAATGGGGGGGAGGGTGACATTTCACGCGGACGAAGTCGCGGGCAGTAGCTAGTCAAAGATACAATAGAAACGAAAACTACTTAGTGATAATATGTTGCATAGATATCGCTATCGAAGTGATTTAGTAATAGTAACTTATTTGAATATTTTGAATTCGCGCTGTAACAAAACGTATTAGCAAGTTAATAAAGCACACACAGATAAGTGAACACGCTGTAGTCGGTAGTGTAAGGCCGCGAATAAAACAAACAGGTTCCCGCGTTTCTGTTTCCAATTATTCAGAGTCGGCGTCGTATCACGACAAAACTCATCTAACTTTCGGCCACGGCGCGAACGCCGCGTGCAGATGTGAATAATTCTACGAATTTCGGTGAAATTTCGCGAAAACTCCTCACGTTATGAGGCGACAAGTTTTTTCGCTTCTATAGAATCGCTGGTGTGTGAAGAGGGTTTAATTTTGTGTTATCTCGAGTGTTATCGCAGTAAATTCATTCGTTCTTCATTGGGAGCGTTTGTTTTGATTATATTTCGCAGAGAGCAAATTTGTAATTGGGTTGCAAATAAAAAGAAATAACAAAGCTGTTATTCCGCGCGACGAATGAGAAAACGCGATTTGTAGTTAGGCAAACTGAACGAGAAAATGTTTTGATGAAAATTGCAGCAAACGGAGTAGAGAACAGACAGGAAGTATTAGGTGTTTGTGTGCACAGGGCGACAGTTAAGATATCAGCCACTTGTCGTGGTGTATTTATTTGCGGAAGGCGCATCCGCCACGAGCCGCCGCCGACGACGAGATTGAAAACAATTTCCTCGACGACAGATGTCTACGATTCTATCAATACATTGATATATTTATTTACGTTACCGCCTATTTATTGCTTCTTTTCTTTTTTGCCCAACATTAATCTTTCCTTTCCACTAACGAACGATACTTTCCGTCGAAGTCGGAACTTTTAAACGGAAAGTCAGTTTCTACGCTTAATTTCAAAGTTTTCTTACTTATTTGTTTTCTTTTGAATTACCGTTCCTGCTTTCGTTTACTTAGCAATCACGAAATACGATTACCGACTGCGACTCCTTATCAATACTCGTTAGATTATTGTGAGTGTCATGCATCAAATACAATAGAATTAATTCTGGGAGTAATGTTATTATGTTGAGGATCAACAGTACAAGAAGAAAGATGTCTGACCGCTTAGAGGCGCGTTTCTTGTTGGCGCATAATAATTCTGCCCCTAAATGAAATTAAGACGGTGTCTGCCGAGCGGCTGTGTAGCCGAGTGTAGCTGTCGGTACCTACTTGTACAGTTATACACAAAATACACAAGCTCGTTTGTTGGCGACTCCTTTTCATGCTAATTTAATTTGTCCCCCACGTTCAGAGCATTTTTGGCATGACTTTATATTGCTCTAATGTAAAAAACATGAAAAATATATTATTTTTACGCACCCCTCCTCTTTGTGGCAGTCGGAAATTAAAGAATATAATTAGAAAATTGTTTCTATGTCCTTTTATGCTCTTGTAACTAATGAAACAAACAGTTTATCTTTTTCATAGATAACCTTCAGATTATGTATGAAAAAGAGAAACCGTTTTAATCCGGCGATTATGAAACGAACAATGTTAATTATAATTCTATTAAAAAGTTTTATATTAAAAAGCTTATCAAAAATCAAGTTTGTTATTAAAGTGTGTGGAGGTGGAGAGCAGTGAAAGGCATCGTTACGTCTGCGATAAACGGTGCTTCACGGAGCATTTGGCCTCGAGCAACCGACTTGGAGAAACTTTTCCAATTTCCAAAAAAAAAGTTTTAAATGCTGCAGCATCCCCTTGCAGAACTCAGGTGTTGAGCTGCGGATCTAATCGGATGAATGACAATTAAGTCGGACAATATGACTGACACGAAGATTAAACTAAACAAATTAAAAAGACAAAGGCGTAAGTTCTAAAACGACTTTTATAATTTTCGTTATAAAGTATTCAGGGAAATTATTATTAAAAAGATTACCTATCACTATTTGAAAATTCCCCAAACCGCATGTAATCACATCAGAATTACGTGGCTAATTTCGATATTCTATTAATATACATGTCCCGTTGGGTTCCACGCAAAAAATAGCTGTGTGAAAAACGAACAGTCCAAAAAAGCAATAGGTGTTGCTAACGTGTGTGCCGCACCGCGACCAAAACATGAGCCCGTGAGGAAAATAAACAGAAAAATACACAAAATACGCTGCGGCGAACGTGATGATATTAAAAAGCGAAATATAAAAAGTAAAGGCTTGAATTTGTTTGTTGTTTTTGTATTATTTTTCCTTCATGAACTGAAGCGCTTCCGGTGGTAATACCTACCTCAGTATGCATTACGGACTGAAACAATGAACGTGTCCAAATTCTGTGGAAAAATATTTAACGTCGCTTTACAGCACCGAACAAAATGAGTAATACGTGTAAACAATGCAATCCGACATGGATTGTCTTTTTTTCTTTTACGAATTGAGTGGAATTTTACCAATTTTGAGATAGCTCTCTTCCCGATTCACTGAATAAAGAATAAACTTTAAACGTCTAAGTTTAAAAGTTAATTTCATTATGCAGAAGCTAGTGAAAATCTATAAAACTCGCCTTATTTTTGTATTTCAAATTCATGTGTCGGAATTTCAAGTTATCGCAAGAATCGTGTTCTATCTACTGATACAATATATAACGATTCTTGCGACAGCTTGAAATTATTAACACTACTGTGTTAATAATCAGAACGAGGATATCCACTTTGAAACACATTACTGAGTTAATCCGATGGCTCTCAGAGCTCTTACTAAGCCAGTGCTCGATCCAGCGTCACCGACCAAATAGCTACCAAATATCCGAATATACGTTTTATACTCCTTTTTGTGAACGCTTTTCGGATTCTGGAAAAGCAGCGAAAACGTAAAAGGAACGAAGTGTTTTGATTAAACTTACGTCAGACTGAAAATTGTAAAGAAATGTTTTGTTGTTATTGCCAATGGATTCAGACAATCCGAATTAGAGCTAGAGTCGTTAGATCCTACGACGCCATAAAAGTAATACAACTTTACGATTGCTTCAACAATGTTCATTGTAGTGTAGGTACGACGACCTTTGTTATCAATGACAAAGGCGTTGCCCGGACCAAAATAAACATATACCTTTCTCATTTGTGAAAAACACAGTGGACTCTCTAAATTAGAATTGAAGTCTTCTCGTCGGTTTCTCAGATGTCACGATAAGTCTGGGAGCGCCGCGCGGAGGTCTCCGAGCGTCCCTTTTTGTCTCGGGCCTCGTTACGGATATTGCTCCGTAATGTAATGACGATCGATTATTCAGATTCCAACTTTAATCTCGCCAATATGTCGACATATCGAATCACTGTTGAGAAGGGATAATCTTTACGCATTAGGAGCAAAAGTACAAAGGAACTATATTTAGCAAACAATAATTCAAATTTGCAGCATTTTCATATTTTCGGGCAAACTCTTTTTATCACCATAACATTTTTTATCACCCTTTCACGGTTTATTATCTGTGCATAGAGATACTTACCGTGTTGTAAAAAGACGGCACGAGCAAATAGGCTTGTTTTAAAGGGATTACATTCAAAAAGCTTTTTGCTTCGCTTCGCACAATTTCCCGGCGCTTTTCAACGAGATTATTTACTGCAAGAGGCCGTTTGCTAATTAAATTTATTTAAAAAAACCCTAACACATAATAAACTCGTTATTTCTCTAGTGAAAAAGAAAGACGCCCACTATCCCCTCTTCTTTGATTAAATATTGGAATGTCAAATATTCTCATGAATCAAACTTTTAAATTGGTACCAAAAATAGATCCTTCAACCGACAAGTAATGTCGCTATGCCAACTTAACCCTTTCCGAATCAAAATCAAAATATTTTATTTCACATAAATCTACATGGGCTCTTATGAAACGTCAGAGGCTAGGTGCACGGTTCGAATTAGTCGTTTCCTATGGAGAAGAACCATACCAGCATATAACCAGAATCGCCGCGTTGTAAGATTGTCAACTGATTAAATGATTCATTTGAGAGTGTAACATCTAAGAGAGGCATGTGAGCTCCCGGTGAGCAGTGCGGTACATTTAAGAGAGGTCCATTAATCCCGCATGGACGTCCCGGAGCCCGGGACGTGTGTCCTTATGCATAATTACATTGGATCCCATCCGTCTCAGTCTCTCCATCCGTGGCCGCCACACTCCTCACCACAGACGCAGGTTGTACACGTACCCACGTACGTATATGACGAGATAAAGGACATGTTCTGCACTCAATTAAATGAATCTACATAGTTAGATCTGGGACGGGTGTAAAACTGGAATATTCTACTTTATTTTATTGGGCTTTCGGTACAAATAGAAGTGTGGATTTCATACTTAAAGGATAAAGGATTTTGGTTAGGTCCACACAGTGTCACCAAATCTTTCTTATATGTATATTTCTATATCTATCTACCTACATCTACATCAATTACTTTAGCTTCCTTAGACAGAATAATGCCTGTAACATTTGCAAGTGAATTATTTAAATGTTGAGTTAAAATTTCCGTGTGACCCTGTAATCGTGGCTCAGCGGTCTGTCATTACAGTGTAATGAAGGCTGTCATATGAATTCATGTTACCACGCACTCTTACGTCATCGTTATGACAAGTTGAGTGACGTCACCGACCCCGGAAAGCTTTCAGATTAAATTAAAACACAATCAAGTAAATGACTCCCGAGCTTTTAAAGTAACAGCGCTTAATCTAATAATACACGAATATATTTCTACTGAGGGAGGTTGTTTAAAAAAGTACTGTTTCATAATTAAATCAAAAGTTTTTAGGTTAAGCGGATTGGTTTGTTTTTAAGCAAAGTTTGAATGAACGCCTTATTGGTTCAGTGGTAGAAAAAGTGGTATTATTTTTAATTCGCTTGTTTTCTTTTTACCGTTAAAAATGACCTAATGAATGAAATGATGATTAAAAATGATGAGTTTATTAAGGTTAATAAATAGAATTAAATTTAATTAAGGTTTATTATTTAGTTTATTAAAGTATATTTGAGTGCTCGTTAAATGAAAACCCGTTAAAGCGATGCAGACGTGAAAGTACGTTGTTCGAATACATTGTACCATAGACATTATTATATTATACTACCGTACTAATATCCTTGTGGTCGTAACTTGTAATACGAAGAGACTGCTTATGTATCTCACGAGTGTATTAATTAACCAGCTGTTTCCCAGTATTATGGACGAGGCAATTCCAGCTTACCAAGACAACATAACGAAAAGGAGACACGCTTATACTATGGTCAATAGTGGTGACCATAGCCCCAGCGTGTGTAACACAACAATAACAGTGGGTAGCATTGGCATTAGGGGTGCAATAACACTAAACCAACACGACCTAGTTGGGGCAGCGAAGCACAATTAAACTAAAAGACGTTTCGAAAAACAAACAGCCGAAAAACGTAACGAAGCAATTACTGGCGGCAAACGAGCGCCATTTTGTCGATGGAAACATAGAAAAGAAATGGCTTCATTAAAATCTTCCTCTTTTTTGCGAGTGGACAAACAACATGTACGTGTGTAGCCATCTAATATTCATGTATTATGCTGTTTTGGTTGGCAATGGCCTCACACAGAATATTGAAACTCGCCAACTTGGATAGAAAAGGAGATATGGAGCGAGTGTTTTGGGAACAAAGCTTGTATAGACTTCAATAGACGACAAATTGATAAGTTCATATAACTTGTAACGTGTAACGTGCTTAGATGTGATCACTGACAAAGTCTTTACCTTCAGTGCAAAGATACGTTTCTTTACTTAAAATTAGTAATACAACCATGAATGAAACGGCACAAGAAGCTCTAAAACTTTGCCAAGTGGATCCTCAGTTTAAAGGGACTTAGCTACAACTGAAGACGGAGTTAGGGATTGGGTAAACCGCTGCCAGACATCTGTAGCGGAGACGTTAGCCAGCTAATGTGCGCGAGTTAATTCCACCGCAGATAATGTTACATGCAACTTTAGCGAACAGAGATACGGATACTAATCAAGTTTGTCACAGCCAGGGGTTACTATAATTGTATCGCAGCATTCGCAGCGTGAGCTAAACGTAGCATGCACAGTGTTTATTTAATTAATGAAACAAATGGGTATGTCTAGTTGGATTAAGGCCCGTTTGTACCACTATCACCAAACACGTTAGCGTTTAACAATAAAACATTCTTCTGTTTGTATCAATCGTTTCAAAAATTTTTAACGCTAAACGCATTTAGTGATTTGTACTGCAAGTGGGCCTAGCTAAATGTTGTAAAGTAATTCCAATATATGCTACATGACAATAATGTAAATCACGAATGCCATGCAGTTTTACAAGCACGATACTAAGGCAACATAAACTATACGGTGGTTCGTTGATCACGAAAATATCGCCTTAATTTGTCGTAACACGCACAGGTAGAGGGGAAGGTAGCATTAATAATGAAATATTCATGCGGAAACAATCTGCTGATGTCGGGCGGATGGACAGACTCGATGGACCAGTCCAACAGGACCCGGTCACGTTACAATATAACTTCTATACCGTTGGACGAACAGTTTCATTCGCACGCAAAGTTAAAGAAGAATGGTGGAATGTTACAAATAGGGGCGGCCCATATCGACGTAACACGGGTCCCATAACAATAGGCATAATCTAAATGACTAGGATTTGTTCGACATGTGAGCTTATGGGGCGATGAGGGGGCCCACTCGTGCGGTTGTGCTGATTGCGAGGTTTTACCCACGCTTCAGAGGCGAAGGAAGTTATTTTACAGAAAGTCTTTTGATACAGGAAATTGCTGAAGTATAATAATAAATCAGGTTCCATTTTTCTTATTTTTATATTACATTTGAGGAAGTATCAAGGTTGGTTCAAAGGTAATAAAGTTAATTTAGTGAATTTCGATGTTTTCATGTAATACAATTGAATCAGTGTATACTGTAGCAGTCAGTAACACAGATATTATTACCCACCATCCCACGCCTGAAGCACTCCATGCCAGTAGTGCTTCACATTTATAACATTATTACGCACAGGGCACAAATGGCACTCGTGAAACAACTGTGAGCCTTCGTTAGTCAGTATGGAATACTGGTGGTGATATAAAGCGGGTGTATCAAACACGAGGGCTCGTGGCACTCGCGTGGAGTGCCGCATCGAGCGCTCGGGCCAATTAGGGCTCCAGCCAGCGCGAGAGGCTCTTCACTTGGCCGCTTAGCCTCCAAGCTCCTCCAGACGTGTACACTTAATCGCCATGTTTATTATACTAAAACAAGTGAGCGTTCTCACAACATTGTTTGACGTTTACAAACTTATGGACAACGTTTTCTTTGCAAGTCGGGCATTTCATGACGTAGATGGATCGTTAAACCAAAATGCTGGGGAATTCTTTGATTCGGCTCCTTTACGGGCGCGCCAGTAATGTCGGACATGTTCGTTTTATAGTCTAGTGCTTCGTGAAATATTCATCGGACTCTCGTGTTTCTACATCATGTTTTTATTGTCTCATCTTGTCCCGTCTCTAGGTAAGCCAATCGACTAAATAAAGGGATGAAATTGAATGACCACCAAAAAAAACAATCGTTACCCTAAACAGCCTCATCCAAAAAAAATATAATATGTACAAATAAATGAAACCTGTACCAAAATCTTTCGGGCTATTTAAGTCATGCCTGCACTACAAAAAGTTTTCATAACCCAAAAAGGCCACACATGCACCAAATTTTAACTACCAAAGTTTTGTGGCATTACTACCCAAATATATCACTACGTTTGCCATAAAATGTATGCAAATAACCAAGTATATTATATTGATGGCAATTTTAGTTGAGTCTCGCGGCTTCATTCCCACCCCTCCCACCCGTCGTTATTTGAAGACTGATTCTTCATTAATATGTTTAAATAATTATGACTATACAAATGACTGTTTATGTTGGCTGTTTGAAGACTCATTTATCACTAAGATTAAGTTTTTTGAAGTTCCACTCTTCATTTAAATTTTAAAATTACACTAAGGACTGCCTTATTAAGTTTTAAGTTTATTTGTATGTAGAAATAAAACATGTGGTTTATAAACTGTTTTTTTTGTGGCCGTTATTTTATTGAAAGCTCTAAGAAGCTCAGCCTTTAGTAAACATTTTACGGTAGAATCGGTGAACCTTTAGAACTTCATTTATATTTTTTGGGTAAACAATGATTTTTGTATATTAATTTACTTTATTAGGATACAATTGTGTAACATATTTGGATGAAATTTTTAAATAAAATTCGAGTACATATTTGGTGCATGCGTGACCTTTTTGGGTAGCTCAGCGATTATCCTGAAGATACTTGCCTTTTTTAGGATATCAGACTTTACGTTTATTGGTGATAATTTCATATTAAAATGGGGATTAAATTCTGGTAAGTACTTACGATTTTTTGGGCGTTATATTTCTTTATATCTGGTGATTGCTTAAACCTAAGCCCTAAATAAATAAACCTTAGGTTTTTTGCAGTTAATATATCCAATGTTGAACATTCATTCTTGAATATTTTTTGTTAAAGTTATTAAATAAACAATTAAAAATGTATGCTAAGCAGCAGAAAACAGCGCATTTAATACGGTCATTGCTTATTTATGAGTAAATGAATGCAAACTCCTTTGGTACCTACCTCTGATCCGGTTCTAAATAGCTTAAATATTAATCACAAAATTCTTTACCTTTGAATAATACCTAAATGATACATTGAATACATTACATTAAGCCTGCTAAATGATGATGATGATTCATGATTATTTACGAAAAATCATATTACAAAAGTAGAGTGAGGAAATTAGATTTATTATACAAAATGAAATCAAAGAAAGGCCCGTCACCGCAAATTACATACTTATGAAGATGGAGTCGAGGTCGTGAGGAGTGCCTACCCTGCCTACTGGAGACAATTCGCACGAGATGGAGACGAGCTTCAAATATTTCAACGGTATCACATTGCACATAAGCGCCCTAACGCCACTTGCGTTAGGGCGTCTTATGTTTGGCAATTAGATGAGACAGCCACGAGTATTTATTAACTTGTTAATAACACGGTATCTTCCCGTTCTAAGTAAAAAGCTTTCGCTTGGGAAGTAAAAAAAAAGTTGAGCAAACTTTGCTGACTTCGTCTAATCGTAAAATAATTTGAATAAGCCTTGAAACCATCGCTCGTTAAATAACAAATATAAAACGTGTGCGGTCGGAGGACTCCCGTCAGGAACGAAGTTCCATACATGATACTCGCACGCACACACAATCGTATATAAAAAAAACCTGTGTGGGCAGGAGACCCCCGTCAGGATAGTTTTAGAAGCTCTCATAAAGTTGTCGCCATCTTGCATTTTCATTTTGACTTCACTGTTCGCTTCAGCCAGGCCCCTCTTTTCCATTGGGCACTCTGGGCAAGTGCCCAGGGCTCCCCGATCTTCGGGAGCCCCGGCCTGCTCTCATAAAAAAACATTATTTGCAGCCGCCGTTCCATTCTACGCATTATTAGTACCCGATTCAATGACAAAATAAGTGATTTGCAGCGCGATTTACAGTAACTTTCTAGCCCCCCAGTTATTAAATATTAGTATGCTTCTCTACACAGAGGCCCCGTGATCCTTATGTGCCTAACGCCTCCAATAAGTTAAAGACGGCCCTGGCTTCAGCACTCTCAAAAACCATGAAAACGATACCCATGATGAAAACTGAAAATTTTCGCATCCGCCTTCTTGGATTTTAATTTTGACCTCTCTTATGGCTTTAGCACCCAAGAAAACCATGAAAACGACACCCAAGATGAAAAATTTGAAAATGTTCACATGCGCCGTTTTGGATTTTCATTTTGACCTCGCTATCGGCTTTAGCACCTTCAAAACCATGAAAACGATACCCATGAAACTTAAAATTTTCGCAAAACGCTTTTTCGTTACATGACGTTTTCTCCCAGTGTACTCCTTCCTCAAGCCGCGTTAAAGAACTTGGGTCCAATATTCGACCAATTTTATACTGTTTGTGTTAGCCAGAAACAAGAAAGGAGAGTAACTGACCTAACTATTTAAAACGTATTCGTGTATGAGGTCCATTTCAGTAGATTGTTCTAGCACAGAGATCAGAACGGCTATTCATCAATATTACTGGTGGTGTGTTGTCAAGGATTATAGCACTGTCCCGCCAGCTCGCACGACTCGACTGCCGCAAACTAAGCGCACTGCTAATGGGATCAGCCAGCGATTTCGCACTATATCCGTGGCTGTTTCGACTACGTTTGCATTATTCTCAATTCTGTGAATGTATCTCATTGTTTCGTGATTTTCATGAGAATATTAATGTAAACTTAATGTAGAAAGCCGAGATTCTGATAAATACCGAAGGTACACAAGGTTCGTTGTCAGTGATATACCATTAATGAATTCAGGTTAGTCAGGGTGTTGTGGCGCAGTCTGGAAGAGGCCATGTCCAGCAGTGGACTGCGATATGAGTTGATTGATTGAATTCAGCTTGACGTTCAATTTTATCCCATAGGTACTTTTGTTTTCTCTTTTATTTTTGAAAAATTTTGGGATAGTAGTCGCAACAGGCGTGCGTGTATAACCAGATGTATGAACGTCAAAAAGCAAAAGGTGTATGTAAGGACCGTAGCAGGTAGCATTTTGTAGTGTCTGCCTACCCCTATGGAAAGGAGGCGTGGGTTTGTATGTAATTTTGTGATAATTACGGTATAAATTTGTGTATAAAGATACTAGGTACTTTGTAGAAGTCATAGTAAAAGTCGGCGGGGCGAGGGCGCGGAGGGGAGGGCGAGGGGGGGCGGGGGCTGACCGGCTTACATATCTCGATAACTTGTCACATGGAGCCGTGGCCGCGCCGGCGTCTTGATGAGTCGCCGGGTTTATCGGAGCGAGTCTACTGGAAGAATTGATTGAAAGTTAACGTGCCATGATTAGTGAAAGACCACCGAGACCTGAACGCTGAAATAATGCCCGACGTTGGTTTATGAGTCCAAATCTATCACTTCGAAAGACGACTTTGCGATGTGATGTGACTTGAGGAGCTGTAGAATAGAGTTGATTTAACAACAAAATCTACTAAATTCTGTACACATTGTTTCAGTGACAAAGTCGAGATTCGAGGGGTACTTAACATTCTGTCCAAATAGAACTAATCAATAGTACCTGCCAGTTCGCTTTAATCTACATTTTTTATTAAAATAAAGTACAAAATTTAAATAAACTCCTGTGTAACTTTTCAATGTAATTGAATTAATTACGTTAATTGAACGCCAAAATGGATCACCGTCTGCCTGAACGACGCTAGATGCGACATGCCTCGATTGAGCGCACAATAAATTATGGCTACATTGAATTCAAGTATATACATACCTATATGAAAATTTACACCTTTTCTTCGACACAAATTTCCAAGAAATGTTTACGGAAAATGTAACGACAAAAGCGTCACGTATTTTGCTAATCCTAGCAACACAAGTATAACTTGGTAACAAAATCTATGTATGTATATAAAATAAAGGTTAGTTACACCATTTATAACTCAAGCACGGCTGGACCAATTTTTATGATCTTTTATTTCCTCTTTATTTGACGAAATCGCACCATGTCCGCTACGCGTAGCGTCCGTTTATGACCCTATTGTATTTGGAAGATTCATTTTTTTTCAAATCGATTGCACTACGGCCGTTGACCTTCATATTTTACGATTAGTCGCTCTGCGTCCTTCAGTCCAGTACAGTCGAAACGCATAGTGTTATTTGAAAATAATATTACTTTCGTATAACGAAAGTGGGTCCTCTAATGTGTGTGTGTGTGTGTGTGGGCGACAAAAAGCATCTCCTGATAAGTCTACTCGCCTAGTACGATGCTTCACAAAATGTTAATTTTCCAAGTATTGTGATATTTTTCTAATGACAAGCACTTTTATCGTTGAGCGTACTTTAGGTAGAACGGCTGTAACGCGACTGATCCGAGAAAAAATGCATCTTCGAGAATACCATAGGGTAGGGCTGCCATCCGTCCGGGTTTCCCCGGATTTGTCCTAGTTTGGTGGGCGTCCGGGGAGCGTCCGGGCGGGGTCCTGAAAAGTGTCCGGGTCAAACCCGGACACTTTCTGTGTTAGGGGAAATCCGACTTTGAATGATTTGCAATAAATTAAAGCATAAATCATAGTTAAAAATTAGCCGCGCGGCAAATGTGTGCGCTCGTGACAATTCATAATTTGCTTTTGATTTACTTTATTTTTTTAAACTTTCATTGATTCTAAAAAGAAGAGTGTTCCTAATTATTTTTGTTACCAGAGTACCAATCACATAGAGAAGAGTGTATAATTGATTAATAAATGAAGCGTTTCATTTGTATTGTTGAGGTTTAAATTGATATTCTATAAATAAGACAAAAAATATAATAATCTACGATGTTTTTATTTTATTGTAATTTTTTTTTTTCGAGGGAGTCCGGGGTTTTTTTTTATTTCACCGAAATGTCCGGGGTTCTTGAAGTTTTTATCCGGGGTCACTAATTTAGGTGATGGCAGCCCTACCATAGGGCCATAAACGGACGTAACGCGTAGCGGACGTGGTGCGACTCCCTATTTTATTTGTTGGATTTGTCTTCGCCCCGAATAGCAGAATAATTATTAAAACATGGGAAAAAATAACAAAAAAACTTGAGGAGGTACGAAGTTCGCCGGGTCAACTAGTAAATAATAAAAGTGATCCAAATGTCTTTCATAATAATTCCACAAAGGCACAATAATTATTTAAAGACTATCTATTTGTCTAAAACATTATTTAACTGTGTTATTAAGTCATTACGCCCACCTGATCAGATACCAGGACATTAGGAAGCTGAGGAGAACTACAGAACGAATTAGGTACACACAAGCACAGCGTAACACGCCGTCCCTCATCAAAACACCCTCATCACCCGGTACAAAACCGACCAAATAATCCGAGACCACTTGTGGTTATAATAAATATGATATTCTGCGTAGTTCACGTGTAGCTAGTAACCAGACATGATAAAGGTTTAGGGTTTGCGTGGACCGTAATGAATCATAAACAAAATTACCTTTGGACGACAATGAGTTTTGATTATTTCAATTTTATTCGGAGGCAATAAAAACAAATCATACCTTTGTGTAGCTTCGCGACGAAGGTACAAACAAAATAAATTGGTTTGCGGTTCCACGTCCTCGCATTATATGATTAAAATGTAAAATAGGTTCCTCTTGGAAAAAATGTTCGCGTAAAACATAGATTTACATTAAAAAGTTTGAGCATGTTGGCGCGGACGTCTCGGGGCACGTAACCTTCACATGTTGTTGCGCCTGGGCTCCGGGGAGCGCGCAGCTAACGAGAGTTCAATACGACATAAGTATGAATCAATTTATCAACATCCTGCTGACGGGAGCTGTTTGTGAAACTGCCGAACACAAGCGAGAATAGCTGAGCGGCTAAGTTTGAGACATAATAAAAGGTCGAATGAGCCGATAATGAAGTATTCTTATTTTTACGCCATTAAACCGCTCGTGTGTGGATGATGATAAAAAGTTACTTTAGCACAGCTCAAAAGAGATTTTTAAGTGGAATAACGATACTATAAAGGGGAAGGTGAAAGCTCTACGTTATTCAGAGGTCTTAAAGAGCAAGTAGGTAGCTGGAACTTTAGAAGCATAATAATATGTATTTCATGTGTCATGGTAAAATAAAAGTAATTTCTCCCGTATAGGTACTATTTCTCGTTTTATTTAAACGGACAGAATACACAGTTAGAGTATTCAGTACAACAAACCCGCTTTATCTCGCCCGTTCCGCAGTATTGCTGACTGTATGGTGTAGATAGTATCGACATGGCAGTACTAATGGTATTGCTACAGGCCACTCCTGCCGAACGAGTGGGCTAGTGTTGTGACCCACACAAAATCAGCGGGGTGCACTAGTGATGTGACAGGGTGAAAAGTGTTCCGTCCTTATGCACCGGTGGTGACACGCGGGGCCCTCGACTTTATGCTCACATATTGACGTAGATTTTAGCCTACATTTGGCAAACTGAGTTTTCTAACAAAATAATATTTCTATGTGCCAGTCCCAAGTTTTCCCAAATCGCTAATGACGTCTTTAATCTCGTGTAATCACAGCATTCAGCTATAAGTGCAGGTTAATCACACAACAAATAAATACTAGAGAAACTAAGGTCCGCGGAAATAAGGACCAAAATAATGATGTGCGTGAAGCTATAAATGTCAGAACTATAATTCTGATCCGCATAGGAACTGTACAAGTGATCTGTCTAGCTAACTCAATAAATCCACGTAGTGATACAGGCTGATATCCAGGACGATTCCATGGAACTTCTCGTGTGTCGGCCGGTTCATTTGGCTAGATTTATCTTCTGCGCAATACGCCCAGCGCCGCCGCAGAGCAATTACAGTCGTTTTGCAAATTTCCTGACACTTGGTGTGATATAGTAGCTTCAATTTTAAATATTGATCTATCATTTAACCGATTACCGATTAAACCGTATCGTTAACCGATTAAATTATGTAATAACGTTTGAAATACTAATTTTATTGTATATATCCTTGGGTCAAAAATGAACATAATATACAAATCCATCAAATATCTGGTATTTTTCGGTTTGAAGTAATGTGGCAACACTACTAGCAAATAGTACCAGAAATAGACGCCATAACAAACATTTAAATCAACGGAATGAACTCCACGATGTGATGATGTCTGGGAAATCCCGCAATAACCGCGCGGCGTCACACAAATACTTCAATGAACAAGTGACAAACAAAAAGTGCGCTCGTCGACAAACAAACAATTGTAATGGAAAACAGAATTAAGACGAAGTGGCGCAGCGAGACTCGTCAATCACCCGCGAGAGAGAAGAGTTTACTTCTTTTGTCAATTCACTCGCTCGTTACCTATTCACTGTGACAGCTGACTTCAAGAATACTATAATATATAGGTATATATATTATCAAGAGCAATCAACACCTCCCACCGACTATAATGTGGATTGCATTTTCTAGTCCTTCCGAAAACTACCTAATATGTACTTAATTTACTAGCAAGACAATTCATGGAAACGATTAACAACACTTTATCACCAACATAATCCCCAGAATATTGAGCCTGCTGCTAAGTAACAACACTGTTGTTGAGGACGTTAGAGCACACATTGAAGTCGTACATGTCTTTTACTTTACGGTGCTAACGAAGGCAAACAAGTAGCTAATTATGTTTGTAGTGCAGTTGTTTACAACTAAGTACGTGTCACGAACAAAAGGTAATTAAGGCATCATAAGGAGCAGGAGCGGTGCGCACCTCTAAGGCGACAGTTACTGTTGTGAATGTCAATTAAGGAAAGTTTCGCAATATGGTGCGAGACGTGAGCGTCGCCTACTAGTCGATAATGAAAACTTGCCATCAGCTACCACCGCGGTATGAGTTCCTGGTATCGAGACAAGGTAATTTATATGCTAGAAAGAAACAGAAATAACTTATTATAATTTTTAAACTTACTATACATATACTACCTACAGGCTGAATTTTTCAAGTGGTCGTGGATGGCCAAATTCGAAACTATGAGGAATAGCGAAAAGTACTCAACGCAGTCTCGTGCTCGATTTTGATGAAAATTAAAACTGCATCATTGGATTTTTGAAAAATCTATATTTCTAGCCAGGAAGCGAACCTGTTGATTTTGATTTTAAAAAACACACACTGTATTATTACGCCATTCGATAGTGTCCCTAATAAGGATCAAATGGGAAGTAATGACATACGGCAAACTAAAGAAAAGGCGAGACACTCCCGTGCCCTCAGATTTTTGAAAATTCCAATGATGTAGTTTTAGTTTTCACCAAAATCGAGCCCGAGACTCCTTTGAGTACTTTTCGCTATTCCTCATAGTTTCGGATTTGACCATCCACGCCCACTTGAAAAATTCACCCTGTATATATTAAATTGTAATATTCTGCACACAGACACAGCCTCGATATTGGAGACCACGTTAAAAAAGTTGAATGAAAATATTAAAGAAATTATGATTAATACTTGAAACCCCATAAATCGGTGGGTTAGTGAAGGCGATCTATCACGGGAACCGTTCCTCAATTACACGGGACAACATGACTGATGGGCGCACCCCCGGGAACTTGCTACAAGAGACGAAAAATATACGCTGAACGCTGAAAAAGATTTAACGGAGATTGATTTAGAAAGAACACTCGGCACTCGTTAAAGAAAGGTCTTTTAATTATAATTAAAAAAAAAACTGGCCAAGTGCGAGTCGGTCTCGCACACGAAGGGTTCCGTGCCACAAGGCAAAAACGCCGAAAAAAACATGTTTGTTGTAGGGGAGCCCGCCCCCCTTAAATATTTATGTTATTTTGTTTTTAGTATTTGTTGTTATAGCGGCAACAGAAATACATAATTTGTGAAAATTTCAACTGTCTAGCTATCGCGGTTCTTGAGATACAGCCTGGTGACAGACAGACGGACGGACGGACAGACGGACAGACAGCGAAATCTTAGTAATAGGGTCCCGTTTTTACCCTTTGGGTACGGAACCCTAAAAAAGGAAATTTTGAATGTTGAAATAAGAAAAACAGTCTTTGTCCAGCAGTGCGATGTTGTTAGGTAGAAAGATTGGAAAAGAATAATGAAACGACACGACAGATAGATGAAAACATTGATGGTTTTTAGACTATTTATCAAGTTGATAAAAAATAAAACGAAGATCTGAAAATGTTACATATTTCATAAATAAAGTTATTTTACCACCAGACAAGTATTAATGAATTGAATATCTAAAAATCACCGGCGCGAATTAAGCGTCTCACTGGAGCGACGTTTTCAGCTAACCTAATTTCATTTATACCAAATCAGCCTGTCAAGTTTGATCTCTACTTGCGTACCACTAGAAATGCGCTCTAGATTTCGCTAAACGTTTTTGATATTATATTTGATGTTGATGCTTTTCGTTTTTCAGTCAGCGAGGGACATCGTTGGAGTAAATTGATGTCTTTAGAGCAATTTTCCGGGAAGAAGTGGGACATAATTATGTAGATACACATTGTTTCATAGAGGCTTACTATACTAACAGGCGAGTATGTGAATTCAGAACTCGAAATAATTGAAACTCAATCAATCAACTACATGGGCATGCCTGCGATTCGCGATTGATTGTGTCAGGAGCGCTCGGGTCCTAGGCCTTGATGCACGCCGGGAGGCTCCGGCAAGCCGCCAAAATAACGACGAGCCGACGCCAAGATTCAATTTGCAGTGCACTCCTACCGCCCTGGTAGCCAGCAGGTTAAAACTTGCCAAATTGGACAATCGCCGTATGAAAACTAAACTGGGTTTTCAACGGTTTGCGAATTTTAGTCAATTCAGCTAACTAACTGAGCTCCCTAGGCAAAGTTTACGGGAATTTTCATTTTTTTTTTTGTTTATTTTTAGCATCTAGGCTACATACGTAAGTCTACTTGGGTTGCTTTATATTTCAGATATCAGGTTACTAATGAATAATGTAATGTTGCCAAGTAAACATAGTTCCGTACTATGTTTATTAAAATACGGGTGCGTCTCATATCATATAAAGTTATTTGGTATATTTTCATTTCAATAACGTTCGCAAGGTATAATAAACTTGAAATATACCAACTGTTGATATAATTTCTTTACATATAAAATTTATATACTCTAAAACTTATTTCGTATAATGTTATTGGATATAACGTTTATTTAATCGAAAATCATTAGGTCTATCATTTAAAATATACCTTGATGTCGTCTCATTAACACCCCGATTCAGAACAATAAGAATTGTCCTTCTTTTTTTTTTGGGTGGGAAATCATCAAATGACTTCTCCCGCTCTGGGTGGAGCGGAAGGGAGTGTCAGACTCTTACTGACTAAAACCCACCCGTGTTCCTTCCTTAGCCCTTTATGTTCCGGGCCAGCGGTAACCCTTTCGGACAATCCCGCTGACCCGGCAGGCTTCGGCCCTAACGGGGCCCCTCCTCGATGCTGACATCTCTTTGAGGCGCGCGTGGAACACGAACGCGACGTCCGGCACGGGCCTGGTCCTGATCGGACGGTGAGCTACCCATTACTCTCCACCCGCAGGCCCGCGCCTACGGCGGCCGGGAGTCGTCACGCTGCTCCCGACGCCCGGAGCGTCTCCCGCGGCGGCTGGGACGGGAGGCTCTCTCCCTGAGCCGTCCCGCCACCTCCTTCGCTAGCATGACTGCTTCGCAGAAGGAGGTGACTGCTTCCCACTCCCTCTCGCCCCGGACCATGGCTTGCACCAGGGCCGGACGCGAGAGGTCGCCGCTGCTGCCGATCGCCTCTACGAGGACATGGCGGTGCTCCGCCCAAGCGAGGCAGACCTCCACCGTCTGCTCCACCGTGTCCTCTGGGCGATCCTGGCAATGGTGACACCCGGGCGTTTCCTTCCGCCTGATGATGTGCAGGAACCTCCCGAAACTTCCGTCTCCGGTGAGGACCTGCGTCAGGCGGTAGGTGAGGGCGCCCTGGCGCCTCTCTAGCCACTCCTCAAAGAAAGGTCTCTTCGCCGCTATCGCGGCGTGCCCTGCGCTGGGTTGCGACAGTCGCTCTTTCCATGCCGCCATGATATCGCGCCGGAGATCCGTCCGCTCCGCAGCAATTTGCCGCGGAAGCGGAGTTTCCCCCCGGCGTAGTGCATCGGCGCGCCACTCATACAGGCGCGCGAGGACTATCGCCTCCAGATCCCATGGCGGCAGTCCGGCAAGGAGGCTTGCCGCCTCGCACGAGATCGTGCGGTAGCCCCGGATTAGCCTAACGGCTACTGGGGCGCGTTCAGGTAGTGGGCGGCTCGCCGCCGCAGTGAACGCGCCCACACCGGGGCCCCATATAGGGCCATGGACCGCACGACCCCCGCGATAAGAATTGTCCTTACTTAAAATATTAAATCTACTGCTTAAAATACCAACTTTACTTTCCAACTACTTTTGTTCGGACAAAAGTAGTTGAAAAGTAAATTTAGTATTTTTTTAGTTAGTAGTTAAAAATGACGAAACGACTGAATGCGATACTGAAATCTTCGAAAAACAAACATGATTGTTCATTCCGCATGTAAGCAAGCATGCAGCATGCAAGCAAGCATGCAACATGCAGTCACGGCTCCGGCGATCCCACACGAGCTTATCGTCGCAGATGGTTTTAACGCTCACCACCGCTGCTTAGCCTCAGCCGCGGCGGTGAGGGTTACACCTACCTGCTCCTCAGCTCGGGGTCGCCTCGCCTCTCCGCGCTTACGCGGGCTTTTCACTCTAGAAATTTCAAAAAACTTCAACGTTCAAAAATCGGGGAAATTTCGCTCTAGGAGTAGGGCAGACAAGACTGTTTTGCAGCGATCCGTTTCTGTCACTAACTTTTGTAGCACAAAATATTGACTTTTTAAGACAATATTTTTTTAATCCACGATGCCACGAAGGCCTTCTAAACTAACCTATCCGAGTCGGAATTATATATTTTAAACGATATACCTAATGATTTTCGATTAAATAAACGTTATATTCAATAACGTTATACGAAATAAGTTTTAGAGTATATAAATGTTATATGTAAAGAAATTATATCAACAGTTGGTATATCTCACGTTTATTAGATCTTGTGAACGTTATTGAAATGAAAATATACCAAATAACTTTTTAGGATATGGGACGCACCCAGAAATAGGAGCCCCGCTTCGTCGAGATATCTTGGCCGGTGGTAATCAGTTACTAGGTATATCTACTCAGGTTACTATGATAGAAATTAAAAAAAATATATATTATCATATCGTCTCTCGCATGACTAAAGTCTTATCTCATTTTTTGGCTGATTTTAGGACAACTACATTCCTCTATTCGTGATTCTTTACATTTTGTTGCCTTTCTAAATGGTTATATTTTGAGATCCAAATAACATAGAGGTACGACGGTTAGTGAAAAATGTAAAGAATCACGAATAGAGGAATGTAGTTGTCCTAACTCGGATCAGCTAAAAAATATAAAAATGAGATGGGACTTTTAGTCATGCGAGTGACGATATTAAACTAAATAGGTTTTATGTCTTTTGAGTGGTATATCAAACGATTTTATATTAATCGTCTGAAAGCTTTTAGAAAGTAGTTACTTTATTAAAATTATAAGTACTTATCAATCGTTTATTATATTAACTAATCATTATATCAAATAAAAATATATGTTCAGTTGTTATATATTGTAAATATTAGAGGTTCTGTAATTATATCATATATTACTTGCCCTTAAAATACATGTTGAAGTGTAGGTAATGAAAAGCTAATATTAACTTTCTGAAATGTACAAAATTACTTAGTAAAGTAAATGTAAAATTAAATTTAGATTTATGTAGAAGTGAAACATTAAAAAAATATTTCGAATCGAGTTTTTAAGGAACAGTAACAATGCTTTCAATTTATACAAGTCGGCATGAGGGAAATTATACGACTGTTCTGAAAATTTCGTGTAGAAACGTTAAAATTTAATAACCATCCGCAAAATACGCATAAACATATTTCCTGAATATTTGATTTTTACTTACGCAAAATATAAATAAACCAGTTATTACACTCACTCCGGAGCTACGAACATCGAAGAGCTGAAATTATTAATATCCGAATGGTGCCAAAATGAACCGGGGGGAACAATAAAGTGAACCCAAAGTGAATGGCAGTAGATTCATTTTGGAGGAACTATTTTCAAACAGGCCGCATTTAATTTTGAAGTACGAGCTTTAATTTCAATAGTCTCTTAATATTGCAATCCAATTTTATTGCTAAGATTCGAATCCGGTGCTCGAGCTTGTATCAAACATTGTTCACTGCGGCAAAACCTCACAATTTAGAATCCTAAACCAAGGCCCTGAGGATTCGATAATACTGTTGCAAATCCGATCTATACGTCTATGTTCTTTTATTTTCCGAGTACGTCGCGTATGCGGCAGAAAAAGCAAACGATGAGTATTATGTGCGCAGTCATGAAACATAATAGTTCCACACAGCGATGCAAATACTTGTCGTGTCAATACTATCGCGGCGTAACAATGCAATCCACTCGGCGTCGATGCAGCGGGACAAAAGCATTCTCACACATCATTAACTATCGATGCAATTCGCATTCCTCCACATACATATTTGTACCTAGAGCGAAAAGAAATACAAATGTGTCTAAAATAAAGTATGATAAACATTCTGTGTTTTTAGAGGGTTGCGGAAAAAGTACAGGAAAACTGTATGGATATAAAAAATGTCATCAATCTCGTCCCTTTTCACTTAGTTGTACTTGTTTTGAAAAGACGGCGAGTCGGCTCTGCAGTGCCCCGAGACGAGAAGACCGGTGGCATCCCGCCAAAGTATTCAGCCATGGGATTGAAACAAATTCGATTGTAACGATCCATTATAAATTAAATTACTTAACACACGGACAAAGGAGCTCCCACTTTGCTGGTACTAAATTAACAATCCAAATAGTTTTATTGCGCACGATCGAGTTGAGCGAGGGATGATTTGATTACAAGAAAGAACCCACGTCTCATCAGATATCTAATTTCCGGTATGAAGTAGGAAAACGTTCGGTAAACAATGAGTTAACCCTCGCGTTATGCTCGCAGACGAATCAAGTGGAGGCTCTCTGAGCTCGGCGGACACCGGTCCTTGGTAGCGGCTGTGGCAGGAGAAAGGGAGCCACTCGAGGGCAGTTAATAAACACTCGTCACAGCGTCCGCTCGCTCGGCTTTTTCCAATTTGTTCGACAAATAAAAGTTGCCGGCTTGCATTTAGCAAGTAACCGCGTACACCTGATACGTATTTTTATTTTGGTTACAGTCAAGCTAGCTGCGAGTTTGCACTGTCTGTGTTGGTTGAGGCCTAGTTTTTTTTTTATCTCTAACGTTTTGCTTTTGGTGCGTCACATGGTAAATAAATAACTGTACTAAAATATCACCAATAACTAATAATACATTACCAAACACCGTACAGATATGAAGCCAGAGCAGTATGTATGTGTTTATTTACCTGTAACAGAAACAATGTTTTAATTGCCATATACAAATTGCAATTTGGTAACGAACTAAAAATAAAATATTGAGTGGGCTGATGGATATTCAATTTGAAACTGATAAATTGGGAGCAAGCACCAAGGTAACATAATAAACAAGATGTATTATGTACAACATTGGGGAAGTTTGACAACTTATGATAAGTTTATGTAGGTGTTCCGTGTCGGATTCTGCCCGGTCAGCATAACAATCTATTGACCGGAGATTGGAGGTCGGGATAGAGATTTTCTTGCAAGCCGCCGGCCGACCCCTACATTTGTGTAGTATAATTATGCAATGACCCATACAAATTCCCGATATTATGTTGGTATCTTTATACGCCTAGCTTGAATATGTTGTTTTATTTAACTCCAATACAGAATGTTTTTTAGTCCAATAATACATAAGCATAACAAAATAATTGTTGACGTAAAATTCCACCATCTTTTTGCTAATCTTTATGATGGATCACAGAATACAAGGATTTAATTGGCACCATCGGGCGCTATTTCTTTAACTTTAAAATTGGTTTAAGGGAAATTATCGAGGCTTTTAATTATTCATACAAGAAGGTTGGGTCGGTTTGGACCAGGACTTCATAAGATTCGGCACGTCGTCGTAAAGACGAGCAGAATCAATACGCAATCAAACTGTCGGCCGCAGAGTTAGCTGCAAATATTTTCCCATTCACAATTGTGGAAGTTGGTGAGGCCGCGGGGCGACGTAATTTGATTTCGAGTAAAGCCCTAAATTATTTACCATTTCCATTTCTGGCTCTAACGCCTCCGCTTCGATTAAGAGTTTGCACTCTCTACTATTGTGAGCTGCTTAATTTACACCATTCTCTTTGATCGTATTTTGATTAATTTCGGTGACCTTTGATCGGACCACGATCGCTTTTAGGTTGTATTGGGTTTTCACATATTGGTTTTGCTGATCGAAGTTAATATAAACTCAATGTATAAGTATATTTCTTTCGAAATAATCATCTAGAATTCACGGCCACACTCCAATTTTGCTGAGAAAATGAGATGTGGATTCGAGAAAAGAATGTAAAATAAAGGTATACACAACACAACTATTTCATTCTAATCAAAGCAAAGAGGCTGGCGTGGGCTCATTGACGGGTACTGAGGATCTACACGAGATCCGCAGATTTTTTCACTCTATGCATAAAACATGAGTATGATTACCCCAGAACCTATTGCTCGGTTCTTAGAACTTACTCTATACATGTAAATATTGTATATGCT
Source organism: Mesoligia furuncula (assembly GCA_916614155.1). Taxonomy (NCBI): domain Eukaryota; kingdom Metazoa; phylum Arthropoda; class Insecta; order Lepidoptera; family Noctuidae; genus Mesoligia; species Mesoligia furuncula. The sequence goes on along the minus strand of OU744791.1, from coordinate 817,293 downwards.
ATCTTAGTCCTTTGTCGAAACACTCGTAATTCGATCAGCCTTGAAAATAACAAAATGTTACTTACGTAGAACCTACATAAAACTAACAACTAATAGAATAATAAGGCATGTTATGTTTCCTAAGTATGTTTATTAAAGATATAAAGATATAAGCAAAGTCTGAATTCTAACTTGGTCCTTTGACACTAAGTTTATTCTTTCCTTTGAAAGAAGACTTTTTGTAATTATAACTTTTCAATTTTCAGTGGTTATATATTTTTGTGTTGCTCGTTTTATTATGTCACAACATACACACATAGCTGCGTGTACCGTGATTTTCTTCCAAGAAGTAAATAGAGCTTACCACGCTTGGATAGAGCTTAACAAACAGTAGATAATTTTGAATGAACTCATTCTGAAAATACGTACAAATCCGTATTATAAAACTTAACTTTAATAGGGTTAGGAAATATTAAAAGTATTGTGGCGGTTCATTGCTCGGCACAGGGGTACAAGAGCAGCGTGAAACAGCAGAGCGCCATTACTGTGAACAACGGGACAACATTTGTAAACAGTATAAATGGAGGCGGAAGCAGGGCTCTAATGTCACCTATTTATTTACTTCGGCGCCTCGAGGCACTGCCTGTCGCACGCGCTGCTGCTCGGATTTCCCATGGGTCCCCATTATTATTACTTCGATTCAAAAAGGATTTATTTTCAATTTAATAGGGATTGAATGCAATATATGCTACGACGCGCCTTGTATGCCATCGGTAATAAATGTTTATGGTAGTCTTTCAAACGTATCCCTACAGGAGTTTAATGAGGAAATAATGTTTTCCCTATAATATGGTCAGAATATGTATGAGATGTCAACGCGAAAGGAAAAGAAAATAGCAGGGTTTATCACATCATTTATTTAAAGTAACGTCCGGATTCAAAATGATCCTTGTTGACCTATCAACTATAGTCAGCTTATGTCCAGTGTTTTTGATTGGTAGTCTCTTTATTAAAAAAAATCGTTATCTGCCGCTATTGTAGTTATATTTTACAATCAGAACTTCATGCCAGAACAGAATTTTGCTTATCAAGGGAATTGAATGCCATTAATGAAACTATAAATAAAACAGAGTTTTGTCACACAATACTAGAAATATTTTGCCGTGCACAATGAAGGGTTTCGTAGTAGTTTTTTTTAACCCCCGACGCAAAAATGACGGGGTGTTATAAGTTTGTTCTCTCAGACATCGATTTACGTCCCGGTCGATTCTCCAACTGCAAAAATGTAAGTTTGTAATCACAAAAAAAATGGTGAAAAAACTACAAATTATATTTTCGGACTTTATTTATTTATTTTCGGACTTTTTCCTTTACTGGTGATTCTAGGTCAACGGGAAGTACCTACCCTACAGGTTTTAATTTATTTGCGAGTACCTATTAAAATATGTCACATAAATTGCCGTATTTTTTTATTGCTGACTTATATTCTTGATTTTTTTTAGAGCTCCAGAGGACCGTAGTAGCTATTTGATATTAATTACCGAGAGTTCTGTTTTGTTCCTTTTGAGGTAGGTACAGAATCCTAAAGAAAGAACTCACGAATAAGAAATAAAAAAACCGATCAAGAGTGAGTTGGACTCGCGAACCGAGGGTTCCGTACCATCATGTTTTAAATTTTTCATCGACGAGACCTAATACTCGTCACAGAATTTAACACTGTGCACTGCGGTGTAGAATATTGCAGTTTTATGTCAGCGCCATCTCTTGATCGATAGTGGAACTGTGGAACTAATGTAACTTTTGTTGATGATATCTGAAAAAGTGTGCTATTTACACTCTGTTTTATTTTTTCTGTAATATTAATACATAAACTTCTATCACATAGAATAATTTCTGATTTTTCTCTTTGCAAACTTCGGAGATAAGTGGGGGGCGGTATTTTTTTTTACATTTTTCATCAAAAGTCGAAAACTATGCGGCCTAAAAAAAAAAGAAAAAATGTTTGAGAATGTGCAAACTGCGCTCTTTCATATGATAACCCCACATGCCCTAGTAGCTCCACTTCGAATTTTTGGACCCCCCTTCCAGTCCCTGTTGCAAAAAATATACATATATTTTTATTATTCCTTTTTTATTTGCAAAATAGTTGGGTAAACTTCATCTAAAACTATTCCAAATTTCAAGTTGATAACATTAGTAGGTCTTGAGATATCCAGCTGTGACAGACAGATGGACTAAGTCTCACCATAAGTGTTCCGTTTTACTATTTTGGTAAGGAAACCCTAAAAATGAACGAAAGTTCAAAATGATGTCCTAAAAATAGCAAGCATAGCATCATGACTCATGAGACCACTGACTACATACTTATAGCACATTTGGCAAGTCTTTGAAAAAGCTTTAAGGCCGGGTTGTTATTCTCAAGTTGAGTATAAAAGGGGAAAAAGTTTTCGCGGAGTCACACTGTAAAAACAGCCTTGGGCTAAGTTTCTCCATCAGAAGAAAAAAAAAACGCCAAATCATTCCATGTACCTTCTAAAGTAACAACAATTTGTTTGACATTTGATCCACAAGGAGGCGAGGTCGTCTCTAATGGCCCTTGTTCGGAAATATATAATCCGTAATTACGTTTTTTAAGTGATTAAAAAAAGGAAGATTTAAGAAAAGCCTTAATGAAAAGTATAGGATGTGTTCAAGGAAGGTTCTCGAGAAGCCTTAATTAATTAAGTATCCAGGTACTTTTATATTTCGAGTTGATCAAGTCATCTGTAAACCCAGCACGAACCTCAAGCAAAATACACTATTTGGCGTCACCACTAACGCGTTCATGTAGACTTTTATAGAAAATTAGAAATTGTTACAGCGCAATCGCAATGTAGGCATATTTCGACATCAACTTGCCAAATATATAGGTAGCGCTGGCAAATGAGAAACACGTTACAGCATCCAAACGTAGATCAGGGAGTAAGTGCAGCACTATTTCATGTATAAAACACGGAACTTTCGTTCGATCTGCTCATGTCCTCCACAACATTCCAGGTTGCTCAATCAATATTCCTGTTCAGTCTACGAAGACAATATAATAATTGATGAAACTATGAAGGAAATATTCTGAAGATCCCAGTAAGACATGCCGTCGGGGAGCGAGGCGGCTAAACTTGGCACAACTAGTTAACATTCCGCGAATACAATAAATTGCACGAATACCTTGTCATAACAGAACTACCGCGGGATGAAGGCGCCCCGGCGCAGCTTTGTGAAAATATTTGTTTACTTCGCAGGCTGGGCTAGGAAGAGCTGAGTTCGTAGTAATTGTGTGCGTTTTTGAACTATTCAAGCCTTTACTAGTTTGTGATTCGTGCTTAATTTGTATGTAAACGCGTGTTATAACGAATAAATTATCTTTATCTTTAAATAGGCTAACATTTCTTCGTATAATTTTAATCAAAGTGATATGCACTGGGCTATTTTGAACCGTGTTCGTGTGTTCGTCCAAAGACGAATCACACATGAATATACAGCCACAGGCAAGCCAAGTCGTTGAGCCACTGCGTCAATTGATCCGTCTACAATTTAGATACAGCCGCTGGCAAAATAAACACCCGCGGCTAGCCGTGCGAAGTGGATGTATCTCCATATTTAGACAACACACATAAATAGAACAAAGCTATAAAGCGCGAACTAATTTCAAATACCTATATTTTAGCATAAATTAACAACATTAAAGGGATATGGAAGCTACTGAAAATTAGCTATGAATAAAATTAAGAGTCGGCCTTTCACAACAATATCGTTTACGTGACGTGTTTACGGTCTGTCAGAGCAATTACCTAGGAGGCTGGATATAGAGCCGAGCGGCGGAAGGGTTGCCAGTAATGGGAAATGAAAAGAAAACACCGGAGGTAGTCGCAAGTGGGGGTGCTAATGGAGGGCAACCCTTCGCGACACAAGGAGCAGGCGCGCGAGAGTGGCGCGGCTTTGTAATGTGACGGACACATCGACGCCTTCCACTGTCCATAGTGCCACCAATTTGACGTGTCACGAACGAAATGTTTTACTTTTAGTCAATTTGTTCCGATCGAAAAATTCCGTCTGCGAGAGAGATTAAATTCATTGAACTATGTTCGGAAATATACGTGGAAGACTTGTATGGTTTCAAATATCACAAACGTGGGGCGAGCTCGGTTATTTTCACTTCCCCTTGATAAATTTTCCGTCTCTTTAACGTCAAGGAAAATTCCCACAAAGTACAAAATGAACCGTCATTAGTTGATTATATTATTAACAAAAGTACCAACAAATCTTCCTAAATCCTAACAAACAAATCTTCCTAGATTTTGAGAGTGTTACTTTACAATATTCTCAACTTGAAGATGTTTAATATTTTGGTTCATTTCTGATAATTCTTAAGTTGGGCTACACGGGGTAACAGTCGCTTCCGGCAGTAGCTACCCCCCTCACCCCCGCCACCCTAGACACAATGTTTTATTCATAATCTAAGAACTCCCAAAACACCGATTTGGCCGGAGTCCATTAAAATCCCGTTGGAGTGAATTTAAATTATGCCGAGCCAGTGTCATCCGCTTGCTACGGACGTAGGTGCGAAACCATTGAATTGTCCAGTTTCTTTTTTATTTTTCGAAGCGTTTTTGCCTTAGTTAAAAATCAGAATTGCTAATTTGCTTCTGAGTATCTCTTACGTACTTAATCATTTCGACGGTATACTAATTGGTATAATGTCTGCGTCATCCGGGTATCGTAGTCAGCTCCGTACTACCTGACTGTCAACTGTTAATCGTAGAATACTAAATAAATATACCTACACAATGATTGTGTAATAGGCTAGTTAACAGTAACAAAAATACCTTGTGAATTTTGTATTGTAGAATAAGAACTACATTAGAGCTAAGAATATCCAAAATCAACTTAATTTTATAATTGACTAGCAGTGCCCCCGGTTTCACCCGCGTGGGTTTCGATCTCGTGGGAATATCGGGATAAAAACTATCCTATGTCCTTTCCCGGGACTCAAACTATAAACTGTTAATGAAGACAACTGAATATTATAATATTCCGATAGAAGTACTAGGTCAGTGTGCGAGCAACATTATGAAAAAGAAATAAACCCGCAAATTAGACAGAATTAAAGAAATGAAGTCTCTCTAGCCGCCATGACAGAATGTTGTTTAGACAATCAAAATTAATGAATGTCATAAAAATGAAAACTTAGTTCTGTGTATCTTACTATTTCGCTGAAGTATTCATATTTTGAGGAAAACAAACTACAAAGAACATTACTAATTTGTTTCTCAAAAACTGTCAACTAGCCTATTAAATCCTCTTTCTTCAACCAGCTTCGTCGTCTATGTAATTGTACCATGTAAATCAACGCTCCCTTGCTATCATTTATTTGTATAATATAATTGTAATTTGAACAACCCTTATTACGACACCATTATGGTATCAAAAATAAATACTTGTTTCAATTAAAGCCTATTTAAAGAGCTTTACCGTTACAGGCTCTTTACAGCGTCGTTACTTACTTGAGACGTTAAAACATGGCGGCTCTCGTTAAATATGTACCAAGGAATCATGAAGAGAGTAGAACAATGAAATATTCAAGTATTCCAGCGTGCGGACCCCAATTGGAATAATACAAAATATGAGGCAACAGCAGTCCAAACCGTAATTACTTTTAGCTCCCATCATGTTACTTAATGAATTCCTAACGAACTCTTCTTATTGTTTACGAATTCTGTATTTCTGTTAGTTGTAAGCCTGACGTCTGTTTAGAGGGCAAAGAAAAGCTCTTTTACAACGCTAATCATCTTTTTATTCGGCGACAACTTTAATATATAAGAGCTTATTCGAAATTTAACATCATATTTTATTAAAAATCCAACTCATATAGCCTAAAAGGTGTCAATTATAACTCCTACGGTTGAAGCGTAGAGCAAATAAATAAGTGCAGAATCATTAGGTCTAAATTAAAAAAAAGTTCCATGCTATGTGAAAAGCGGGTGCCTACCGTAAATTAATGAGGCGGCCTTCGTAGTGGAAACTTTGTCGATAAATCAACTAAGTTCACTCGTATCTCATGGCTGTCACTGAGCGCTAAATATACAGAAGTACTTGTGTCGGTCGACGAAACAAACGTATTTGTACTGAAGACAAGAGTTGCTAAGTTGTTCAAGAAGCTCATATTCACAGCCAAAAGTGATCACAATAAATAAATATAGCTACAAACTATATAAGATTACTTACTGTAACCAAAGCGATCGTCCGCGATAGATCGGCAAACACTAAGATAAAGATGATACTTCGTCTTTCTGCAACCCTAATAAATGTATGTAATGGTGAGAACGTATAACACGTGACCACTTTACCTTATTTAATCGACCCTGTTAAGTACACCTCGATAACACGTGTTTTTTTCCTACAGACCGAGATATCTACCTGTTCAGACTATATTAACTGTGTCACGTCTTTGTCAGAACCCCTAATGTAATGAAGACTGAAGGGTTAATTAAGTAACAGTACAAGAGTAACATATCTTTTTCATTCCGAAATCATGAAAATGTATGAAGTGTAATAAGAAAAAGGTTCCATTATTATTTATTGATAAGCTCCAGAGAAAATAAATATGAGTACGTGAGCTCGACTTAGATCTCAGAAATATTTTAGTGCAATACGGTAAAAGCAAACATAAATATTATTCCGCATAAAGGAAAGTACACATACATAACGCCATTCATATTAGAAAAACATCTCGTGAGATGTTCGGATATGTCTTGTAACCTTGTGGTCAGTTCTCAACGGGAAATAGTCGACTGGTGCTAAATATTTTACAATAGGTACTAGAATCATGGCACAAAACTAATTTTCTAAGAACACTGTCATTTTAACATCCGGTTGCTTAGCTAATAGGAGTGATTCCCTGACCCCTTAAAATACTGTGTACCCCAAATATAGGGTGAGTTCCTCATTAATTTGGTAAGTATACTAGACCTCTGCACTGGATAACCGTTGACATTATCTATCTACCTACGTAGTATCTGATTTCGCGGTGGTCAGTGTCAGACCGCGCGGCTGTAGGTTGTCCAGTGCATGGGAGACGGAAATATGTATGTATTGCTACTGCAACCGGGCTGTGCAAAGCCTCACATCATTGTTTATGTTGTGTTTTATACTCGCGTTTCACATACATAACCTCATATTGCATCTCTCATTGTGACACGCAACTCTTCGCTCTCTACCTGTAAACCGCTGCGCTGTGTTGAGGTTCCCCATATTCTACTCCCTAAACCGATCCTTTGGTTGTGGAAGGGAATGAGGCTGGACACATCGCACGCGGCTTGCTGCTTTCGCAATCTAGTGACATGCGCACCCTATCGCGCCTTCCAGGGTTCTACGTCCCGGCTGCTACGGCTAAGCTTTACGTCCAGGCTGAGGGCAGGGCCTCTTCAATCGCTGCACGCGTAGCTGTACTGCGCGCTGCAGGCACAACTGGTGCGCGCGCTACCGGCAACCTGCTGCCGCCGATGTCAGCGGCCTGACCGGCCGGCCTTCTGCACCTGTGCCGGCAAGCCCTCCAATGCTCTCCGGTGTCCAAGCTTCTGCGTTCCGGGAACCAAGGACGGTACCTTTCACAACTCACACGTGCTAGTGCTCAGAACGATAAGGTGTGTCCTTACCGGCGACCTAGTCTACTACTACGTATCTATGTAAACCTACTATGAGGATTATGCGTATGAATCTTGCTTGTGTGTTTCTTTTATCTAACCTATTGTTAACGGCCTGCTCAGCCTACCTGCAAAACCCTAGCCGTAACAGTCTGTCACATAATATTATGCTTTTAATCTTTCACAATGTTGTAAACCTCCGACTGAGTTCATATTTGAAGAAATTTTTCGATTCCTTTGACTGTTCATTTGAGAGGAATGCTCCAGTAACTCAAATTACCCATTCCAGATACTAACTTCGTTCGACGTATTCAGGTTCTCAATATATGTTAAATAGAAATATTATATTACATTGGGATAGCCTGAAATAGCGTTATGAGTACCTACTGTGCTTGTACTTATGATATTGCGCTGATTTCTGTGAATCCTGGAATATATTTTATCTTTCTGTGGTATAAAAGTTGGCTACAACTCTTAAAGCCATGTCCGTTCTTCCAGCATAACGACAGCCACTTGCATCTACAGCACGCGTAGCATGAACACTTCTATCTCTACGAAGAGTAGACACAATGCTTTCTATACAAAGTGACATTTCTTTTCTTCATTTTTGACATACCGCCTAGAAATCTTTCTACAATCTGTCATTTTGTCTTTCGTTTCAAACGATCTTTGTCTAGGTCCTTTTTTATGTAGACTATTTAAGAAGAAAGTTTTCTATCCCAAATGTCAAAATCACCCTGACAACTGACAGTTTTTGTAATCGCTAAAGACAGTAGAAAAGTTTCTACTCGACGACGGCCACAAAGTATATACGGTTATCTACAAAATCCCACGAAAAAAAAAAAAACTAAACTCCACTGTCAAAGATCCACGAATGACAGCCGGGACCAATTAACGTGCTTTCTGAGACACGGAGGGGTCTCGGTATGTAAAGATGGTCACCCATCCACGGACCATCCGCGGCAAGAGTAGCTTAACGTGATCAATCAACTTGTGCGGCTGTTATTATTTAGCCACGGACCCCTCCTTATAATGTGACTTAGTATCGGTAAGAATTAAGACTCAAAAAGAAAAAAAATCGTATGACAAAACAAAGAATTCTGAGTCGAATTAAGTAAAAGAGTAAATTTCGTAAAAAGTGCAGTTGACTCTTTCTACTTTGCTGCCGTCAAACTGTCTACACGGAACGTCATCTTTGTCTACTCTTCCGTCGACAAATCAGTGTTCATGCTACGCGTGCAGGAAGAGATAGATCTTGCTCCGCCGTTGAGTTTACAATCATGGCACATAGTTCAACCGCAATAGTTTGCCCTGCCTACGTAATCGTCATCAGCGAACTCGAGCCCGTTGCCAGCACGGCTCCAGCATCACATTTTCCCTGATTTATAATATTTTTCCACAAATACAAAACACGCGGTTGTCAAAAGCATTATGAAAATATACTGGCAGCCGTAGAATGATGGCGTGTTACGGTATTTCGCCATTTACAGAAAATTACGAATAAGATTTTGTTACCATGTACACGTCTTTCACGCACAGGTTTTTTATTATAATTATTTAGGTATTCCATTTCTTTGAAACGTGTTAAAAATCCAAATATACAAGATCAAACCTTTGAAGTATTCTTAAAACATAGACACGTAGTAGATACATAAAATTCGTTTGACAGTTAAAAAAAATTTCGTCGAAACAATTTTTTGTAAGAGGGTTTCTGATTTTTCAGCAGGTTTTTGCTAATTGAAACCTAGCCAATATACACTTCTGGACACATCTATTGGCCCACCTTAGAGTTTAGGTTTCGATGGCCCCTACCGAAATATGATTGCTAGATTGAACAAAAACTGTTGATGCAGTTTTAAACCTGATACATTTTACCATCTTTTTCGATCGTATTGTTTTAAATTTGAATTCAGAATATCATACGACATGGAGCTACGCCTAACAAGTCGGATATGCGCCTTGTTAAAGGCAATTGATTTTTTAATAAAAAACATGTTTTATCAAATAAAGGTTTAATTTAATAACGCGTGTTGCCTCCATGGGCATCTACCACAGCTCTCATACGATTAGGCATAGAGTTTATCAACCGCTCTATGAAATTTTGAGGGATCATCTCCCATTCCTCTTCTATGGCAGTTTTCAACTCCTGCATCGTCTGGGCAACTGGCTGACGAGCCCTAACACGTCTTTTTAGCTCGTCCCACATCTGCTCAATGGGGTTCATGTCTGGGCTTCTGGCTGGCCAGTCCATAACTGTGATGTTCACATCCCGAAGATATTCCCTGACGATGCCGGCCGCATGGGCTCTTGCATTATCATGCATAAAAAGGAAATTTGGGCCCACATAGTCCGCGTATGGTATCACGTGAGGTTCTAAGCACTCACGAATGTACCTTTCAGCATTTAATGTTGGCAGCCGTGGTCCTGTAACAACCTCAAGTTGAGTTTTGCCGCTCGCGGATATACCGCCCCAGACAGTCCATGAGCCACCGCCATAAGCAACCCTCTCTTCAAAGCAGCATTGTGCGAAACGCTCTCCCTTACGTCGGTAGACCTTCTTCCTTCCATCATTGCCATGTAACACAATTTTAGACTCATCAGAAAAGAGTACACGGCTCCAATCTTGCTGTGTCCAATTAAAATGACTGTGTGCGAAATGAAGGCGCGCTGTTCGGTGGGCTCGCGTTAGTTTGGGCCCATTAGCTGGCTTGTGTGGTACCATATCGCGTTCTTTTAACCTTCTCCGAACAGTTCGAGCGCTCACAGATACTCCGTGGAAGTCGCGAAGTTGGTTTTGTATCTCAATGGAGGTAAGGTGACGATTTCTCAAGCTGGTCGTCACGATGAATCGATCCTGCCTTTCAGTTGTGACCCGAGATCGTGGCCTTCCTTGGCGACGAACAAAGCCGCCAGTCTCTAGGTACCTCCGATAAACATTTCGGACCGCAGATCGACTTAAATTAAGTTGAGCACTCACGTTTCTTTGGCTGTGTCCGGCCTGAATAAGTGCCACAGCTTGGGCGGCGACTTCAGGTGAAGTATCCATAGATTATTGATAGAACCTCACCTTAATGTTAAGAATACGTAATGTTTGTTGCAAAACCAAAGATATCAATCACTTTTTCAAGAATTACATCCAAGTAAACCAATAGAACCAAGTTTTCTTAGTATTCGATTGTTTGATATCAACAAATAGGCTCCAAATTGTCTTTTGTTTCTTTAAATTCTGTGTTCGAAATTCAAAAAAAGACTATTGAATGAAATTGTGAATGTGCCAGGTTCAAAACTGCATAAAAACTTTTTGCTCGACCTAATATAAAATTTTAGCTAGGACCAAACGAAACTGAAAATACAAGGTGGGCCAATAGATGTGTCCAGAAGTGTATCTACATTGGTGTACGTGTGTGTCCGAACAGGCAACTTATGTCCGAAGTTTTTGTTCGAGTCGTCGGTCCAACACCGAAACAAGCTGTCATTCAACAAAGCATTTGATCCGGTAGTTCGCCGTACGTTTTTGATAGGGATATTCGTTTGCAGCGCCGAAACAGCGTCCGATTGAAAAATCAACAGCACTGCACGGAATTTCACAATCGTGACAACTTCGAGCGAACTTTGACGTTGGGATTTTAAAATATTTTACCCTGCAGGATTTAAATATGATAAAGAAACCACACAATGAATTCACGCAGTTCAAATGTAGGAGAAAATGTCAGAGAGCGTTGAGCGAGTACCAGGTGAACAGGAACTTAAAAAGCTTAACTCAATTATGGCCGTTTGGAACGCGTCGAAACGCTTGTGGCTTCACGCTTACTTGCTCAAGAACCTCTTTGTACAATTATAATGTCCAGGCTATTCGTCTTTATTCTGCACTTTGAGATTTCTTGTTCTCTATTAAATATGAATGTAGGTACTAGAACATTTACTCAGAGATTAAAGAATACGGTAAGAAGATTTATTTATAAGGTGTATTTAATTTCAGATGAAGTCTTTCAACTTTCGCATGTAATACCTCTCTTAAGAACATCAACTGGTAATGCTGCTTGTTGGAACCTTTGATATCGTGGTTGGAGAAGGTTGTAAATAAAATGCCAGTGTCTGATATAAAGTCTATAGACTATTAATTAGCACAGTGACCTTTCTTACATAATTTATTCAAAACACATGTCGTTGCTACGGCGTTGGGAAGACGACGGCAGGCTACACTGTGTGCCTGGGGAACATTGCATTTAGCATTATTGCTACCTGTAGTACCTACTATGCTATTTTTCTAACTTTGGTCTGAAAATATAATTTTATTTGTCTTCTGACATACTTAAACATTTTTCTAGCATGTGAAGTTATCAGAATCTAGAATATTCTTAAAGATGCTAGGTGTTAAAACGTACAACATTTTACCATAGAGAGGAGTTCCGTGCTTTTGTTTGAATGAATTCAGTTTGCAACGCGGTGCTCATGAATAAGGCAAGCGGAAACAACGTGTAGAATTCACATTCGCCGATTTCCTCAACAGTGTCCTACTTATAGTGTGTAACATGTAAGTATCTGTAGAACGAAGCCTAGAATATTCTCCTATCATTACGATTTTCGGAAGAAAACAGAGGCAAAGTAATAGTGACTCGAAGTCCCAGGTTAATATTATGTGGACCCCAGCCAGGAGCGCATTGAAAACCCGCGGCACAAAGGGAAGGGTCTAATATGATAAAATAATCCAATACGAGACAATATAGACGTGTAGTTACTGTCGAAGGATTACTCATGATATAAATCGATAGTATTCTAGTTAATAACGAGATATTGGAAGCTCGCTCCAATGAATACACGTGATTCCTGACATCGACGGATGTAATTAACGATATTTAGGTGTCGGCCTCCGTCTGCGCCCGACAGAAGGTGTTGATATGAAATAATAAATGTTATTGTATACGTGTATAGAACATTGAACGGAAACAATGAAGTCGTTTCACGTTTTATTATGTAGAAAGTACAGTCTTTATGAGTCCTTCACAAATTAATAAACCTTCAGCGAAGTAGTTACTTCATATTGCTTTTGGAAAACGTCTAGAAATGTGTTTAACTTTTAATTATAGCCAAAGACAAAGCTTAGATAGTCATCGTCCATTATCTCTGCAGCCCAGAGATACTCGTCTAAAAATACAGTTGAAAGATACAAACAACGCGTATTATCCTAAAAACAATATTATCTAAATAGGCGGAATTAATGCCTCGGGTAATTTCTTCGCTCATTAATAACTGACAAAGTTGCTCGCCTCTGCTAAGCTCCTTGTCTCGCGTACTAGCCTGGTCTCGGGGGCTCGGGGGCTCGGGACTCGGAGCGCGATTCCCGGTGAAATTGAACTCAATTCCACTAAACTTAAGCTCTATGTTGGAAGACTGTTTAAGCACATAATCCAAGACATTTTCTTAGGAATACGTAAAATTATTTCTCTACACGGTTTGAAATCGTTTTCAATTATGAACTGAGCGCTTGTGTCACCTTAAATTCGAACAGAACGGATCATTTGGCTTCAAAGCAAGCATTACAGAATTATCTTCACAAAATAATTAATCTAATTTATGATTAACGATACCGGTACCTTAACATATATTCTGTTCTGAGAGGATTTATAATGGGCTTTCCTTTTGTATGTCAGCGGGTGACAGCAGACCAACCCCGTAAAGCCTGTTATGACGCTGCTGTCCGTGTATTTGGGGAAAGCACATTTTGATACTCACCGAAAAAGCCTTGAGAAAAACGAGGCACTGTATGATGCCCTCCATGGTGTCTCCGGTGAGACAGAAGGTGCCGGTCAGGTGCCTGCCCTTCTTGTCCCCTATAGCGGGTGCGGCAGCGAGGCTGGCGTGCACCAGGGCGCCACGCGGGCGAGCGTCCCTCGTAGCCCCCAGCACGCCCGGCAGCGGAGCGCCTTCCATGAGCCTCGCCAGCGGGTCCATGCCCGCGAGCTAACAAACCATCGCACTGGCTGCACTTTAGCACTTATCAATTTAATTAACTATTCACTTTTAATTGTTGAAACGTCACAAACCTTTTTTGGCTTTTACCGGATAAAACAACTTTTAATTCATGATCCGTGATTTTTTTGTAACTGAATAAAAGTACCAGATTAACAGAACGACAAAGGAGGTTTACGGACGTGTAATGACGTCGATGCGCGACGACACGGACATGACCGACGGCGTGATGGTGCGGGCGGCGCCGCAGAGGCTCTTGCACTCCTCGCACTGACACTTCTGGTGCTCCGGCTTCCAGCACTCGCTGTTCAGCAGCAACGTGACGAACGTGTAGATCAACACGGCCATTCCAACTATTATGTATACTTCCATGCTGCACTTACACTTTTTTGGCACACTATTTGGCACGAGATTTACCTGTCAAGTTGAATTTAATAATGACGTATAATTGTGGTATTGCAATTAAACATCAGTGGTGTTTGTCGACCGTATTTATATATGTATGCCCAATTAAATGTAGTTAAGCGGAATATATTAATAAAATCGAATTTGGGGTTGCTCATTTATCATTTTTAACGGCATTTGTAGGAAACAAACGGCGTGTGGCGTCCAGCATTTATGTTAGCGGTCCGATGATTTACATAGGACGCGTGGCGCCTCGCTGCCGTTTAAATAGAATAATTCCAAACATCGGTGGCTGTTTTGCATACAAAAACTGTTCGAAACATTTTACACACGAATAACACAACAACACGTTTTAAATTGATCAAACAATATAGCGTAATTTGTTTCGAAATCATTTCTATCATTACATTTTCGCTATTCAGAAATTATATTTGATAAAGGCTCTTTAAAATAAATAAACGGCCCTCATCAAATACACATTTGTTCTAGCATCAAATAAATGATTTGTTGAATGCGAGGCGCGCGATTCCAGGAAACAAAATCGATCCTCATTATGTATAGCCACAAAAGCTCTGCAATAATGATCATATAGCACAAAAGCTCTGCGATAATGATCATATAGATGTAACCGAGTATTGTCGGCAGGGCACAGTGTGTCCGACGATGTACCTAGGTATGCACTCGGCGGTATAACAACAAACTCATTCCCGACTGATTGGCGTCATTGTGAGGCGGGATCGCGGGATTTTATCTCGTCACGTGGCGGCGTTCAATCACGTCGTATTCAATCGAAGGCACACACACATACACGCGTGCGCACATACCTACCATTGTGTTATATTATATATTAGCTCGTATCCGTGGGCACGACGCGGACGATTCCTTAAAATATGTTTCGCAAAACCGACGTGACACTATTTTCAAGTATTTAGGGTTCCGTATCCAAATGGCAAAAAAAAAACTGGCCAAGTGCGAGTCGGACTCGCACACGAAGGGTTCCGTACCACAAGGCAAAAACGCCGAAAAAAACATGTTTGTTGTATGGGAGCCCCCTTTAAATATTTATTTTATTTTAATTTTATTATTTATTATTAAAGTTAAAATACAACTGAGTATTTGCTGAATATTTCAAGTGCCTACCTGTGGCCGTTTTTGATATCGAGCAAAAAAGGGCAAAAATATCGCGTTTGTTGTATGGGAGCCCCCCCTTAAATATTTATTTTATTTTGTTTTTAGTATTTGTTGTTATAGCGGCAACAGAAATACATAATCTGTGAAAATTTCAACTGTCTAGCTATCGCGGTTCTTGAGATACAGCCTGGTGACAGACAGACGGACAGACGGACAGACGGACAGACAGCGAAGTCTTAGTAATAGGGTCCCGTTTTTACCCTTTGGGTACGGAACCCTAAAAACGGTACCCTTATAGATTTGTCATGTCTGTCTGTCTGTCCGACCGAATGTCACAGCCACTTTTTTCCGAAACTATAAGAACTATACTGTTGAAACTTGGTAAGTAGATGTATTCTGTGAACCGCATTAGGATTTTCACATAAAAATAGAAAAAAAAAACTGGCCAAGTGCGAGTCGGACTCGCACACGAAGGGTTCCGTACCACAAGGCAAAAACGCCGAAAAAAACATGTTTGTTGTATGGGAGCCCCCCTTAAATATTTATTTTATTTTAATTTTATTATTTATTATTAAAGTTAAAATACAACTGAGTATTTTGTGAATATTTCAAGTGCCTAACTGTTGCCATTTTTGAAATCGAGCAAAAAAGGGCAAAAAAATCGCGTTTGTTGTATGGGAGCCCCCCTTAAATATTTATTTTATTTTGTTTTTAGTATTTATTGTTATAGCGGCAACAGAAATACATCATGTGTGAAAATTTCAACTGTCTAGCTATCGCGGTTCTTGAGATACAGCCTGGTGACAGACAGACGGACAGACGGACAGACGGACAGACGGACAGACGGACAGACAGCGAAGTCTTAGTAATAGGGTCCCGTTTTTACCCTTTGGGTACGGAACCCTAATAACAATACATTTTTAGGGTTCCCCATATTTAGAACTGAAACTCAAAATGTTCTGTTCATCAAACCCATACGTGTGGGGTATCTATGGATAGGTCTTCAAAAATGATATAGAGGTTTCTAATATCATTTTTTTCTAAACTGAATAGTTTGCGCGAGAGACACTTCCAAATGGTAGAATGTGTGTCCCCCTGTAACTTCTAAAATAAGAGAATGATAAAACTAAAAAAAATATATGATGTACATTACCATGTAAACTTCCATCGAAAATTGGTTTGAACGATATCTAGTAAGTAGTTTTTTTTAATACGTCATAAATCGTAAACCGCAATTTACCTTTCATTCAATCAACTCAAATATAAAAATAAAATAAAATATTTAATTTCATAAACATAAACCTTATGCATAAACCCGTATGTTACGGAACCCTCGGTGCGCGAGTCCGATTCGCTCTTGCCCGGTTTTTTTTGTTGATACAACTACGTTTTAGTTATTTCAGTTTTAGTTATATAAATAACTCGCTCAAATAAATATTATTTGAGGTACTGCTGAATAACATTAACAATATTTGTAGTTTTATATTTATACTACCAATAAAATAAAAAATATTCCTTTTTTCAGTTTATTGAAAACATGAATCAAAAATGATGGAAAGCACCTGTACCTACAGATGGATGTTCTATTTATGGGTAGAAATATACACCCAACAACGAAACGTAATAACATTTCGTTGTTTTCAGAATGAGAATTGGCACAAAATAGTCGAATTATTGTAGTAAAATTGATTATTTCATTTATTTACAATTTAATTTATGTATACCAATCTAGTTTATAACCGATAATTAATTTAATTACTCTTTTTAAACAATTAATGGAAGTTATTTGCTAATGATTTTAAGTGTTCAATTCCTTTTAAAAGCGGAAATAGAAAAATATAAAGATTTCCGTCCTGATTCATTATCATTATCACAGACAGAGTTTTATTTAGCTCAGACCGTTAAAAGGTTTATTTTTGCTACCTATTTGCATAAAAGTTCATGTGAAACAGAAATATTGTAGGTACTGAATACACTGTTATTGCCAGTAAATACTCAAACTCAAAGCATTTATTTCAATTAAACCTTGTACAGGCACTTTTGAATTGTCAAAATTAAATAGTCTGTCAGTTAGTCCGAAAGTTGAAGCTAGTTGTCCATTCCAAAACGTAGATCTCAATGGAGAAGAACGGGCAAGAAACTCCATGGACACTCTTTTAAATCAAGATATTACAAAATCCTGGGTACATTATTCTTGTTGCTTCTTCATGTGAGAACAATGTAAAAAAGACACAAATGAAGAAACAATTCAAAATATAAGATTAATAAAAATAAGCATTGGCAGTTAAGAGATGACCAGTCTCAACCGACGGCACCCGTTCACGAACATGACGCGTGGATCAGGATCAGGACTGTTAGCTGCATTCGGTTTGATTGGAAGCCGACCCCTACATAGTTGGGAAAAGGTAAGGGGGATGCTAACAATTTTATTACGAAAGAGAAAGATACTATTACTACCTCCATCTCTATAAATATCTTTTCCCACAAACGTCATATTCTGGCCACAATTCCTAGAATTTCGTTTAGCCCTGAAAAGACATTGAAAGCACGCAACATCTCAAACTGCAATCACATAGGTACGTTGAAACCCTGAGTATTGGTAACAAATGAATAGCAGTCGAAGTGAAGACGTGGTGGGGTCGCATGTTCGATGTCTATTTATGGTCGCAATTTGACATTGATAGATCCTTTATAGCATAGCAGTAAGGGCGTTTTTAGCATTTCAAGCTATGCTGCGTGCGGTTGACTGTACGTACCTCAAGAGCGCCTGTAAATATGAATGACTCGACACAGGCGACACGTGTAGTTTATATTTTATTTATTTATTTAATACTTAATGCCATAGGCATTTTCTACCAGTCCACCTTTGGGTGATGCAGAGACAAACAGTGGTAGGTGCTATTGTGAAAAATTGAGAAATGAATATTTTTAAATATAAAAGAGACGCAAAAACCTATTAAAACTAAAAATATAATAGGTACATATGTACCTAATTATATATAAATATAAACACAAATAAATACACGAATATACTAAAAACAAATAAGACAAACAATGAGAAAACATTACTGTTGTAATGATACTGCAGCTTCTTGCGAATGTGCTCGCGAACTTTAACTTTAAAAGATAATCGGTTGGTTGCCATCCTAATTTCCTGAGGGAGCGCATTCCACAAAGAGATAGACTGAACTAAGAAGGAAGAGTGAATGAGTCTGTGCGGTGACTGGGACATTTAAGAAGACGATTGTGTGAGGAACGTAGGTTTCTATTGGGTTTACGTAAATTTACTGCAAGTGGACTAGATAACCAGGGGAATAGGGAGAATCAAGAAATGAAAACAAGGTGGTCAGTAGCCCTTGCTCTCTGCGCTGGCGTATAGGCAACCACTTTAGAAGCGAGCGTTGCGCAGAGACATGATCATATTTACGCAGATTGAAAACGAATCTAATGCAGTTATTGACAAGACGGTCAAGTTTATCGAGAAGATCTGCATTCAGGTCAAAGTATCACACATCACCAGTCGATGATAAGCAAAATTAAGGACTGCACAAGCATCGTCTTCGTACTTGAAGGTAACAGATTTCTCAATCGGTATAGAGCCCGCAGCGCTCCAGTAACCTTCTGGCTTACCCTAGCGACTTGAGTCCGCCAGTTCAGGGTACTATCAATGTGCAAGCCTAGGTCCTTCACGTCAGTACCAAAAGGAACTATCGTACCATTGAAGATCATCGAGAGCTAACAGACAGGCAGACAGACACACTTTCGCATTTATAATATTAAAGTACCTATTGGATGGATTCATCACTACTGCTACGTCGCTACATGTGCACATGCCTTTGGTCGAGGACAATATTTAATTAATTTCAGCGAAAAAATGTAATTAGTATTGATTTCTGTTTTCTTTCATAACGAACTTTTACAGTTTTGTTTAAAAAAAAGCTTTAATTGCGTTTAAAAAGTTAAACACTGATTAGACTCAATTTTTTAGTGACGCAATGTCATTAAATCTATATAAATAAAACAGTCGAATTAGTTATACATATTTATAACTCAAGAATGGCTGCTCCAATTTTCATGATCTTTTATCGGTTGGATTTGTCTAGAATAACCATTAAAACATGGGACAAAGACACGAAAAAAATATAAGATTATTTCAACATTTATTGATCCTGAGGCGGTAGGTACGTACGAAGTTCGCCGGGGTAGCTATTACATAATCTTTAATTCATTGGAAACGTACTGAACAAAGGAAAAAAGACCCAAACGGTAGCCCAACTTGTTTCGGAAATCGAACCTCAAAGCTATATGATTATAGGCGATCTTTCGTCTCTTTAATAAATATTCTTTCTGTAAGATTAAAACCCGTTTAATCTTGTAATGATAAGCCTTTACAAATTTAACTTTACCCAAACTTTGACACAAGTAAGGTCAAGTGCTGTTTACCTTTTGAATTTCAGTCCTGGCCTTCCCGGCCTGAATAATATTTACTCTCAGGAACATTTGCACAGTGAGCCAACTTGGTTTGTACATCCGAGCATTTAGGCAAGCTAGATCTACTTTGAATTACAAGAAAAAACACCAATTGAACTAAAACCGGGTGATAAAGAGCTTAGATAATAGGTTCCAAGAATTTCCCCTAAGCCCCCCCCCCAACCCCCCTCTTGCCGAGCTATCCGACAATCTTTGCAAATCGTGCAATTACGGAATTTCAATCAAACACCTAACCGGACCTATAGGTGTTCAAAATCGGACCCTATAATTGTACAACAGGATTGACATTAGGTTGTTGCGGTAAGGGTAGGTAGTCCGAGTTAAGCGCGTTAAGTTGGGGTACTTTATGAGTACAATGTTAATGTGGTGTAATCCGCGCCACTGTGATGTAGATTAGTAGTAATGCTCGTTGGGCGGCACTCGGCGGCACTCGGCGGTACTCGGCGTGATACGAGATAATTAATGTAGTTGCGGTGTACATCGATGTGATAAATAGCGTTCGTTTTGTGTGAGGCGAGCGATCCGTCACGGCGCACGGCGGCCCGTCTCCGCTACCATTAAGTATTTACCTCACACGCCCGCGGCGCCGCGCTCTTAACCTACAAACGCCGGGCGTACGCCGCGTTGGCGTAAAATAAAATATGTATAACTAATACTCTCCGGATGGCAAATATTGTTACACGCTTGAATAATTAATTTTACAACAAAAATGTGAGCGTGCAGCAGAATGTTAATAAAATTCAAAAATAGTTTCAATTCAGTATACGTCTCAGTCATAAATTGTATGTAGGTACCTACTTATATTATCGTTGAAAATATAAATCGAAACGTAATTTTCCGGTTGAAAATGTAGACTTGGTATACTGGTGGCAGGGACATGGACATGCAAACTGTAACTACGATTTCAGCACATGATTCTAGACCTCTAGAGTAGACATTTTTCGTCGGTTATGAAAAAAAAAAAAAAAACTGAAAACTGCAATACCTGTGCGGTCATAATGTATGGAGCAGATTTATTTTAAACCCACGAAAAATTTCAACGTAGTTCAGAATCATGCGCTGACTTGACGATTACAGTTTACGCGTCAAACACAAAATCACTACAATACAGATTCCATCCGCGTTCTCATATGTTTTCATCAAGAAGCATACAATGTAAATCTATAAAAAAATATGAAAAATGGATTTTTATAAAACAGTGATGTGATAACATATTTTTCCGCTATTTATTTAGAAAGTGTGATATTTTTAAGTTAGAATAAAATTGCAAAATTAATAACCCATTAAAACACGTGTTTATGCGTCTCTCACCCCTTAACTATGCACTATGCAGCCCATTCTCAAGTCACGTCGAATGATTATTAAAAACATGTTGGTAAGCGCGCGTAAAACTGAAGTGATCGTAAAATGATATCATTTGCTTTGATAATGCTAACGACGCCGTCCCGGCGGCTCCCGCGACCTGTTCCTATAACCAACGGCTATATAGCCAGGAAACACCGGGATCGGGTCGCGGGATTAGCAAACAAACAGACGGACTCGCATTAACATTTTAGTGGGATTACGTTTCTTGGGCTGTGGACGCGCAAATGTTGCCAACTGCTCGCAACGTGTTTGTGTTAGCTTCGGGCATTGTTAACGCTTCTTGGATTTAAGGTCGTAATCCCATATCGTTTAAGATAATTATGAAGGTTGTAGGTACTAAAATTAATTTCTAAAATTGATCTATTCATAGAAGAAACTAAAAAGAAAACAAATTCGTGTCGTCTGCAAGGACCAGTCGCAAACTGTCTCTAAAACAGGAACCTAGTTTCTTGTACAAGACAATATAATGAGAGAAAACAAGCGCTCGGTATGAGATAAAATAACAAGACAAACAAACATGGTGGTCCTAAGCAAACGCCGGGCTTGAGGGCGCGTGTCACCGGCGGCGCCTGCGTCAACATCAACACTGCTATTGTGTCACGCCAAATTAACTGTATTATGCCTTTAAGAAAACCAACGGCAAACACATGATAACCACTGACACATATTTCGGACTTCGGATAAAAGTGGTAAGGAAATACTTTTCTGAGAGTATCTACCAGGTAAATATGAGTTCGGAGCAGTGTGACATTAATAAACTTATTTGTTTATTACTTGTAAACAAAGCCGTGATCTTCAAAGAACGAGGTGGCGGAACATAATCGTTAGCCTAAATTACAAATAAAAGTTTTATCGCTATTTAGTTGGAAAGGCTTTTATCCGGGCAGACAATCAAATCCCGGACTCTGTTACCAGATTCTGAAATGGCCGTCACAAAAGTGCCCGGCAACTACGATTTAAGGAAGCCGTTAAAATGGTTGAAGGATGATTTCCACCAAAAGGCTCGCATCGCATCGGATCGGAAAGTATACAAAAGGATGCGGCGACAGCCGATCGCGTCCGGCAGCATGTTGACGCATACGATCAGCTCGGTACGTCGCTTGCGAACGTATTCATTTCTGCGCCTAGTCAAATAGTTCGATTCCTACCGTGTTGACGTGCTCTAATGTTTTTTGAAAATGGTTAAAGTTGACGTAGTATTGCTGGTTATTGCATTATAAGAAGAAAATAATCATAAGACACAGAAGAGGAAAAGCAAAATTTGGACGACAGCCGAAAGGATTCAGTCGGATACGAAGAACGAATGGAGCCGATCGCGCGTCGCAGCATAGGCACTTTCGGCTGCGATCGCGTGTCGCGGACGACGCCCGCGGTCAAGCTGCTGTGCGCGGCTTGGTAGTATAGATTAATATCGTTTAAAGATTGTAAAATCCATTCCGATGCGATGCGATGCGGGCCGTTTGGTGGAAATTATCCTTTATTCTATTAAACTTATAAACAGTTCACTTTATTAAGTTCGATCCATAAAAGCAGTCACTTTATTTAGAAAATATCTGGAAGATAGAAAGTATTTTCAACAAGTAAATGTTTCGCTCGTTAAATCAGCCCAACAAAAGGTAATCTGTCTGATCATCAATCCAGGCGACTCCTTGTTTTAGCACCGAGCGAGAAAATAGTGAAATAACGACATCGTTTACTATAATAGTGTCTCGAGTCTTAAGAAGTAGGTGCTTTTTAACTTTTGTAATAAAAATGTCACATTGTGTTAGGGACTTAGTTCTTATACAAAACTTTGTTTTAAGCCGAATGATTAATTTTAACATTAAGGTGCTTTGCAGATGGAGCAACTTTAGTTGAGGCAACTATCAACTTTTTTTTAATTTTCCTTTAAGGTGAATGGGTAGTTGAGACCGCGAAATTCAAATTTTCTTACGTTTTTTGGAATTTGCAGGTCAGAGTCAGGTTGTATCTTGATCAAAATATGATTCGCGACAATATCAGGTACATATTTAGAGAATTGTAATGAACATTAGAATCATTAATAAATCTTTCTAAGTTAGATTTCTACCACTAACACTTTTCCTTAGGAGATTGGTGGTTGGTGGTAGAAATATAAAAAAACATACAAGTTAGTATTTATTTTTCTGTAAAAAATCATTGCTTTATGGTCATTAACCAGAAAGAAAACAGGCGGTATAAAGAGAAAGTTGAGTATCTTTGAATTAGATATTAAGCTTTTTACGGTAACGCTTTAGTTACAAGATAACGTAAGTTTGGAAGGACGTCAAAATATTGAAGCACTCAAAACCTCACTCAATCACAAGATGTAGACGAAATCAAACAAGATATCTGTTTACTAGACTACAAATAAACTGATACGTACAAAAGCTATCTTACATCAAAAACTTCAGACGAAATCCAAATTGACAGCTGTAACTTAATCCGTAGAGAAATTGTGTTATCTCTCAAGTTAATACTAAATTCAAGTTTTTCAACCTTCAGCGAGCGCTAGCTATTAGATCCCACCATTCCCACCTGATCTATAAATCATTACTTTAAAATGGATGCTAGTGCATCCATATGTTACTAAGTTCTTGAAAACAACCTTCATATCAAGAGTTAGGTAGGCAGAGGTAACCTTTGTTAACCTACATATTGCACTGAATACCTTTTCCCAATGTTCATTAGAAAATAAATGAACTAGAAATGTTACCCGGCCGTTTCTTAATGAACACAGAACTTCCATTGGCTTTCAAAGTCGAGCAATACCTTTAAAGACCCTCATCCCAGTGGTAATTATATAAATATTTCGAAGCCCGATTACCCTTAGCGCACCCAAGTACGTCTCCAATTACGGGCTAATCTTCAACCGAAGTACTGGAAATCGATTTAATTCAAATCTCCATAGTTAATTGCCGTCCGAAAAATTCAATCCGTTCTTTGTTCGTCATTAATTGTGCGAGCCACGAGCCCCGAGCCTCCGCGGCACCATCCCCTCGACCCAGTTCTGCTGGAACACATAATTAAAGGCAGGAACTCTAAAAATCTCCCACAAAGAGCACAAAGGCGCAGTTTTAAAACCTACAAATGACGATCGGCGATGTATGCGGTGACGTCATGCTAATCAACGCCCATACACATGTCATAACAGGCAGAATAACGCAGGGGAATCTTTAGGCATTGATTTGTTTGAATGTTTATGTTACGAGTCACACAATGCCTCACTTAGCTTGCCGCTGACTTTGGGTGTGTATTTGTTACTAAATCATGCGTTATCGGCTAAACTGATTTGGTGGTTTAGTTAAATGAACCCCGTTTGCACCACAAATCACTAAGTAAATACGTTTAGCACTAACGATATTCAAAACATCATTCTATCTCCAGTGAAATGATAGATAATGGAAAATGAAAGAGTTAACAAATCATCCATACTTATTATTCAGAGCATTCTCTGTTCGTATTTGCTTTATCGTTTCCATACATAGGTATAGGCATGACAATTAGATTTGTTCATTATCAATTTATAACGTAGACCGACGGAAACCGTACCTTATACGTTTACGCATTTAATTAATTTGTTAATAATTAATCAAAATTGCGTACATTTCTGAGAACTCCCCTTATTTTGTATGAGTTAATATTTTATAAGACGCTTCAGGTGCGCTGGCAGCCTGGTAGGTACTC
Organism: Mesoligia furuncula; assembly: GCA_916614155.1. Classification (NCBI taxonomy): domain Eukaryota; kingdom Metazoa; phylum Arthropoda; class Insecta; order Lepidoptera; family Noctuidae; genus Mesoligia; species Mesoligia furuncula. The sequence continues at coordinate 792,589 of OU744791.1, read as the reverse complement.
GGCGAAAATAAACGGTTGTTTGCACTTGCGTGAATATTCCACGTGTGTAAAACGGTGTAGATGAGACTTATTTGTTTCCCTCATAACCTACGTCTGTCATTGTGGTATTGATCGGATCAGTATCCCTTGTTTGAGTTAAACGTTCACAATGAAACTTTCCTCATATACTAGAGTATGTACACAGCGACGCTTACAACTTTTCCACCTCGCTGTTTCGTCACCTCTTTGTATCTCATCATAAATCCTAAAACTTTTTAAAACTTCGTTTATCGCTCATCGAGACTCTCGTATATTTTTAAGGAATCGCTAGCGGCTGTTTCGGGGTATTTTCACTTTGCGTGGGAAAGGTTTTTGCATAGCGAGAGTTTTATCGTTATGGTTGCGGTGCCGGCTTCCCGGCACTTGCCAGGATATTGCGTCGAGACACGTGTGTGGAAGTGCTCCGTCTTGGCCGCAGTCAACTATTTCTGGCACATGTAGCCGACCCGGCTCAGTGGTCGTAATCTGTCGTATTACTTTTACTTAAAATTAGTTCCATGTTTCTATTCATAGTTGAATATATGCAGCGTGTTGCTGTTCCCAACGTTTAATTACGAGGAGTATATACAAGGAATGCATACCGAGCTGTGGGTGACATAATATTTGTGATAGCGGGCGGTGCCGGCTCCTGTCCTACTTATGATCCGAGCAGCGCGGTATGAAGCACAAACACAAACTTACACCCGAGCAATAACAGCATGAGGTGTGTTTGCGTCGCGGCACGACACGCTGTTTTCCATAAACACAACATACCCCTTTAGCAGCGAGTCGAGCAGCCATTTTAGTTTATTTTCCGACTGAAGACCTTCAGCTATAAAGGAAATGGCGCTCGCAACTAACACGCTGCATTCTATTCCTGAGTTTTTCTTATTTGTGGAGTAAACATAGAAAGCTGTGCGTTCTTCTGCTCAAGTTTGAAACATTTGCGGCGGCTACAGGAATATAGGACGGTGATTCTTATTTTATTTACGTCTCTCGGTTTATATCGTAGGATCAGACTCACAAAAATATTAGTGCCAAGCGTTTTTGTTCCGAGAAACATTTGAATCCATACATATGTACCAATGTAGTTTGATCAAGACAGCTTTGTGTAAGTGTCACATTACGAATATATTTTTATCAACATGTAACTTGAACAAGATTTAACTTGACTTTGATATCAAATGCTCTGATATTGAAATTGATGAAACTTCGCCATGGCGACATGAATTTCTATAGGCCCCCATAGTAACAGGTGCGTAGACGTCTGTACAAAATATTTTAAATTCTTTTCACTTGACGTAAAGACGATGTTCATTTTTCCTCACCATGAATTCCTATTGCGTAATACTGCTCCTATATCTCTGTCTTTATGGATATATTCATGTAGATGCATGAAATGAAGTCGATACGAAAGTGTTTAATGTAATATATCGAGGACTAACAAGTTGGTTTTGTTCGACATGTCTTGTTACTAAGTGTAGGCTTGTAAACGTGTAAGTACCAGGTTTGGTTGAACACAGTGATACGAGGCGTAAGTTATAGACGAAACAAAGTTACAAATGACAGATATCTGTATTTACGAAGCAGTAACAATGTTATTACGTATTTCCTACGTCCGAGAATTATACGGAGATACTTCTCTTCAGATAAACGAGATGATCATTATTGGTTTATTTGTCTTTACCATTATTTTGTAAAGTAAAACGGTACCTACTTTCTGACTGTAAGTCAGAAAGTATATTGCCGTAACATGTATAAGTTGTTTTGTTATACCTTTACCTTTGGCAGCAGCAACATAACAGACAAAATCGCGAGTAACTGTACTCTCGCGCCGTGTCGTGTCGTGTCGATGTGATCACGACACAAACATGGACTATTTGATGTCACCTACCGCGCCGTGTGTGAATGACTAAGTGGTAAGTGGTGACTAACGATCATTCACGCAGTACTCTCTAGGTCAGGGAGCCGAACCTCACTTCAAGTAATCATAAGACACGCGGGAGGGCGGAAGGAACAGGTGTGACAAGTGCCAGAAAAGAGAAAAATTTTGAGCATTATTATTATTTGCGCTCTCACTTAGTTATATAAAAATGAAGTCTACCGAGGGGATATTAAAAACGTTCGCGATGTTTCAACCTTGCATTGTTAAAAGTCTGGTGTATAAATACGGCATAAGTAATAAGATAACGTTGTCATACAACAAGCGTACATTACAATGGACAAGAACGAACACGTGAAGTTCCATACCAAACAGATTTACATTTTCTATTAGAAGTTTTGCTATAAAAGAGTTATTAATCGTCCTTTCTAAGAAACACGACCGTGTCCAATTACGAAAAATAAAATAGTAAATTCTTAAATCTTAATGGAAATAAGAATTTCTTAGACGAAAATTGTGTATTCTCAGTTATGAGTAACAAAATTTGTCTAAACATGAAATACTTAACCAACTTTGAAACGGTACCATAGAACAAACTTTACTCGCGTAGGTACACATACGAATGAATGGGAATCTAAAACAAAAACTTGGAATAAGTTTATGAATACGAAGGAATATAATGGCAATCTCAGTAGGGCAGAGAGGGGTAGCACTCCATGGCCTCATGACTAGAGTATCAGCAGGGGGTCGGAAGTGGAATGGTTTGAACGCTAGTGTATGCGTATCATTAAAACTAGTACTTTCAAGGATGTACTCGAAAGATTTCAAAGTAAAGGAGGTTTGACTTTGAACCTCGTGGTCAAAAGCCATGAAATTAAATGGGGGTAACACAGAACGTAAGCACGAGCTTTGTATACACTGAGAATAATGAAACTATAGTAGGTATGTCTAGGCTATCTAGCCCAAATATATAATGGTTTTCAGACTCAAATCTATGTGTGAGTACGTTTCATATAATTATATCACACAAAAAATCTTCTCCCGTCATAGTCACTGCGGTCATACATGAGTTATTTAGTCAATGTTTACCGAACACTATGCTGCATGCGACTAATTAAACCGGTGTAGTTAAAGGTGTTTTCAACACACTTGCTCGTAAAGTGGCTCTTATTGAACCGCTTTTAGGTCCATAATGCAGTGTATTAAAAACGCGTGCTTTTTCTTTACTTTAATCCACATGTGCTTTATTTCCACAGATAACTATTTACTAGTCGGAGATGCGCGCTTTTTTAATCTCATCAATTCACTTTTTTTTTAATAGTCTGTATTGTCCTTGGTCCCAAAATTAACTAATATTTATTTACCTTAAGGTGAATGCGCAGGGACCTCGGACAATATAAGGTGAATGCGCAGTGGTCTACCACTGCGCATTCACCTTTTTCAGGTCAGTGTCAGGTTTGTATCTTGATCAAAATATGATTTGCGACTCTAACAGGTACCTACATCTTTACAGAATTATAATCATTCGAATCATTAATACATCTTTTTTATGGAAATGTTCTAGAAAGATTCTTCTAATGACTATAATTCTGTAAATACATATACAGAGCGTTAGGTTAAACGAGGGACATACTTTGAGGGGAGTTAGTACTCATGAAAATGAGCAACTTTTACTATGGGCCGAACCTGAAATCGCAAAAAAAAAATCAGCTGTTCAGTACATTTTGACGAGCTATGCGAACATAAATGTAGGAAACGGCTGATTTTTTTTCGCGATTTCAGGGTTAATCCCATATTAAAAGTTGTTCATTTTCATGAGTACTAACTCCCCTCAAAGTATGTCCCTCGTTTAACCTTTAACGCTCTGTATATTATAGCCGCGAATCATATTTGATCAAGACCTGATACTGACCTGCAAATTACAAAAAACGTAAGAAAATTTTAATTATCCATCTAAAATTGTCCGTGGTCCCTACCCGAAACCAAACGGAAAAGACCCTGACTGGCGTTCTATCATTGCGGATTCTCACTGAACTAATGTAGGTATATTTCTCTATGCCAATAGGACTTTCTAATTCCATACTAACTAAACTACAATTGTTTTTTTTTTACAATTGTTTTTACATGCTCTGTGGTCAGTGCTTTTATTTACACTTGCGCGCGCATTGCTAGTGCTGGCTATGCGGAAAGACAAAACTAGCGCGCCATTTTCCATACAAGTTAATATTTAACAATACAAGTCTGTTTTTTTCCTCGCAAGTGTGTTGAAAAACGTCGTATGAAACGCGTGTGCATCGATCATTAGACTCTCGGCTTTCTTATCGCACTCGCCTGCGGCTCGCGCGAATAATACCGCCTCGAGCATAATGATCAACATAGCACACATGTATCATAATGTACTATTCTGTGATCGTGCCACTATTCTGTTCGGCAAATGCACGCTCTTTGTAGGGCCGCCTTTGCAGGCCATCGTTTAATAGCTACATTGTACTGCGAACGAGACACTCAGGTTTATATTAACCGAGGTAGCACAGAAATGTCCGACTGTTTCAGTAGAGTTCCAATTAGTGCTGCTTGATCAATTTTACAAAGCAGACGGATTCTATTACGTTGCCTACGCAACACTATAAATCAGTATAATAAACTGCATAAGATTTGATAATGATAATATTATTGTTACAAGATTCATACGTAGCAGTGCTACGCGTCCGCTACGGCAAAAGCTACGCCTAGTGCGACGTAGCACAGATGCGCTACGCCGTAGCAATTGCTCGTCCTCTACGACTTTTTCCCATCTGCTACACTCGCGTAGCAGTATCATTTAATCCATTGAATAAAACTGATAATGGTTTTCAGTGAACTCAATTGAAAGGATTCAATACAAGGCCCAGGCGGACCGGATGGTTTAACAATGCAAAAGTAACAGAATGAAAATCAAAGAGTTCTTTACAAATTCAAAAGAACTTTAAACAATTATTAGTATTCTTTTTCCATCGTTTTGCAATCACCGCAAACTCTAGCGTTTTCAATTAGACGCTAGCTATTGGAATCTATTTAGTGAGGCAAGGCTGAGGAGTTCAACTCTTTGTTTAATTTTCCTTCTGAATAGTATTCGAAGAAACTAGCTCCTTTGTAAATAATAAGAACTGTGAAATCTTCATCCCGCCTACGTATCTCCAGCCGAGCCTAAGCATCGGTCCCTCTGTCAAAATTGACCTCAATATCCTACGTCCGTTAATGGACATATTTGTGGAATTTATAATTTTGTTCGATTCACGACAGATACACAAGATGGTAAGGAAAGTCGCGCAACCTGTTACCATAGATACGGTACATGATTCTGAAGCCCTATGCGTTGATATTTCGTCGGTTCTTAAAAAAGAGACTAGAGTCTTAGGCTGACTTCATGGATAGATTGCGCGTCCAGGTACCTGCCAGCCTATATAATACTGTAAATGCGGTTTCCGTTATAGATGATGATGATACACTCCCATTCGGTTCGTTGTGCGTGGGGATTCTGGCTAACAAAGCCAGCCTAGCTCCGCCCAAAAGCACAGAACCTTCCTGGGAGCTTCACAGGCCTCGCGGAGCGACCTCATTATTCCGAGGATTTCTGCACGTTGAGAAGCCACGGCCTCGCATTCCAGGATGACGTGGTCGGCTTATTCCTCTGCGTAAAGGCAGCCCCTGCAGAGAGAGCTGTCTCTGGCGCCTATGTTAAAAAAATGTTTCTTAAGGGTGTCATGGCCCGTAATTGTCCCTATTATTATTCTAAGGTTATTTCTACTCAGACTGAGAAGTTTTTTAGTTAATCGCGGGTGTACCATTGGTAAAGTCAGTTTTGACTGTCTACAGTCTGTTGCACGTGACCATCTGTTGTCCGTTTTAGGGCTGATTTTATCAACGCCAGATAATTTTATCGGATGAATAATTTTAAATTTTTGAAAGTTCTTCCATACAAAAACTGTCAGACGTCAATTTTATTCTACGAATAAAAATTACCTAATTAATTATTTAGTCGATTGAAAAATTAGCCCTTAGATGAACAAAAATACATTTACGAAAGTATTTCTGACAAAATGACAGACAAGATAAGTAAAGACTGTCCAATTAGTAAAGTCACAGTATGATTGTTGTTCTGCAGTTATTTATTATTTCACGTGCACTATACAATGCTGATATTGTGTTTGCCTACCACCATGCAATGAGCCAAAGCTGTTGTATATTTAGTGCGAATACATCGATCGTTTTGACACGTGTAACGCTGCATATAGGATCGCACCTATGTGTCTCCATGGCAACAACACCGTGCATTTAACGATAGATTGTTACCGTTTGATAATTTGCATCCGCACTAACATTTATTGCGCCATCCATCACGCTTGATAAAACATTCCCGGCTTGTTGAAATACTGCGATCCGATAGAACTAGTGTCTGTTAGATACATACATTTAGCTACCTATATCAAAGTCAGTGTCTAATCTAATGTATAGACCGAAATCAAACTTCTTCTCTAAAATTAAAAACAAAAGAGATTTCGAAAAATTTGGAAACGTCAGTTCATTTCCCTACGAGCTAATGTGGATAAGACAGAGAATAAAACAGAAGACGAACTAGCAGGGGATCGAGGAGGGGGGGTTCAAGGGATCAGACCGAAATAAATCGATGGATATTGTTGATCAATCATCATCATCTGAATGCCTTCCAAACTTGATATATATGTATGCAAACAGTGAGTATAAGAGACCGAAGATTCATTTAAGGGGCTTACAGGACCTAAACACAAAAAACGCAAGTTTTAGAAACACAAAAGCATATGACCGACTACAGCAAACAGAATCAGAAAAATATATATGACATTCTTCAGGATATAAGCTAGGTAGATAGTTTGTTGAAAACATAATACAACTAATTTGATACGATAGAAAAAAATCATGAAGATACCTCTAAAAACTTTCTTTTTACAATAAAAACTATACACTTACAATCATTCTGATTTTTTGTCAGATTATTCTACAAGCAACATACTAGTCTAGTGTTTTAATTTTTTAGTCCAAACAATAGATTTTTTGTAATTAAATAATTGCTTCATATTTTCCAATAAATTAACAGCGTTGTGTTATCGCGCTTCTCTTTCTTTTCTATGCATTCCGTCAGTGACCGCGCTTTAGGTCATGTAAGCCCCTTAAATAAGAAAATTAAACCGTGCAACATTGGCAGCATGTCCATACTGCAGCGACCGCATATGCAGTGTACCACGGAGTGTGTGGGCCTGCGCTTGATGTGACCGCCTGTACTACAGTGACTCGTGACGTCACAGCTACACAGCTTACTGTGTGACCTACATTATGTGTAAAAGCTGTACAGTCACATGTAATCATAATAATAATCACACTAATATTATAAAGGCGAAAGTTTGTGAGTGTGTGTGTGTGTTTATATGTTTGTTACTTCTTCACGCTCAAACGGCTGGACCAATTTTGATAAAATTTTGTATGGAGGTAGCTGACACCCTGGATTAACATATAGGCTACTTTTTATCCCGATATTCCCACGGGATCGACAATTACGCGGGTGAAACCGCGGGGCGCAGCTAGTGTTACATAAGTTCTACCAAATTAGAAAGCGATTTCCTCAAGTATCGCCAAATTATATAACTTATTTTCAAAATTGCATCCGAAAATACTTAAGGATTGTTCCATATTCATATTACGCAATAACAATTAATACATTTCGCTAAGTGTAGGTAGGTAAATCATTCAATATGTTTGCACGTCAGCAGCATAAATACCTTACACTTATCCATGATTCAAAAGCGGTTTCCTCCTAAAGTATTGATAGATATTTTATGGTATTACGAACATGATCTTACGAACATGGTATTATCGAATCAATATTGTCTCTACTTTGAAATAGGTCGTTTTCCAAAGTTGCAATTTTTATTTCAAGAAACAAAACGCTTTCTATCACAATCCAAATGATTTTAAAGGAAATTACTATTCCAGATCCATTGTTTCATTTATATTTGAAAATTTCGTCTTCTCAACAACGTAAATAACACAATAAATGTTTTTGAACTGTCCAAATGAGACCCGCTGGATAAGCAGAAGTCTGTTTGTGATCACAAGATAATCTCCAGACTGGAGCACAAATATTTATCACAGTCATTAACTTCAATATTAGTACAAATCTTTTCAGTTGCGATTTAGTCTGGAAAGGCAAAGAATTTTTACTTTTAGAATTGCCCTGTGATTTATTTCGGTGGAAAATACTCGACCATTGAGATATCTCAAATTATTTTAGTGACTTTTATTTAACTCCTAAGCTAATAATTTCTGTGTATTTTGTTTACAGATCAGAAACTTTAAGTCTATAATTCATCAAGTCTTCAAAATTAAACTCTTATGGCCCTTGTTTATGCAATTTTACTCATTGGGACTGAATATATTGCAAAAATATAACAAGAGATAGGTAGAACGATCAAGCGATATTAATCATTATTTTTATTTGCCGTTACTACGACAACGCCGACGGGTATACAAAATGAAAGCATATTTTCAGGTACATTGTTCGCCTTTGATGCAGCATCGATTTGACAAATTAAAAGGTTTGTTTTTACTGGTTTTTTTTTTTTGCAACATTCTTGTGTAGGTACCTACTTCATACGAAATAGGTATGTACATTGATAAAGAAGCTTTATAAAAACGTTAATTAACAAGCATAGATAAAGTATTACATGTAACTGTACATTATTATGCAAACGAGAAAAAGGATTTGTAAAATTTTCGCAAATTAGATACATGATTATGTAGATAAATGCAGAAACATAAAACGTTGGACAGATAATTGCCATTTAATATCTCCTGTTTCCAATAACTGTGGCAATGTTATTAACACGAACATTTTTAATGATTATAACGAATGTTTTAATTAAATAATTAATCAGATCTGTGATTTACGAAATACTTAATTAAAATCCTATTCAATTTGATAATTATTAATAAACGTTACCGTTATTCGTTGTACGTGACGTTACGTATTCTGTTTTTTTGTTCAGATAGGTAAAACTGTTATAGATAGGAAATAGATAGCCCGAGGATAAATTACGAATTTACCAGCCACAAGTAAATACCTAAAATATACATTGATATCTATCTATATTTACAATCGGTTACGTGCTCAAATAACTCTCCTATAATTATGTGCTTCAATATTTTCGAATAAAAGTATGAAAATAGTTCAGCAAATATGTTTTAAGTTTTTCATAGAGCAGACTTGTAGCTTATTTCGAAATTTTATGATACGTAAAAGCTAGACTTTACAAAGAAATTATCTCAGTGTCCGCACGAAGTTTAAACGAGTAAACGGCAAAACACTATACACTTACAATCCTGACTCAGGGGGGAAATGCAGAGGCACTGAGCCGTCAACCTTTGGCACGTGAACCCAGACAAGGGCAGGCACTAGTATCAAGTGATACACTTCACTTTTCAAGGATCCATTCCCGTTATACTAAAGCTATGAGACCACTTTATAAAGACTGAATATTTAAACTTAAACATCGAAGGATTTTTTACGAGAAAAATTACGAAAATAAGATCCTACTTGAGGCAAATAAAAAAACTCGAGCACGAGGATTAAAGAGGGTTATTAACAATGTCTTATAGCGGCGGTATTAGCGAGAGGTCGACCTGGGGTCGGAGGGCCCGAGGTCAGCGGCCACATTGATGGAATCCTACAACATTACAGAGAGCGGGCGATACCAAGATAAAAAAGATCCCTTGATTACAACGCGCCGACAAATGTGGGGCATAACTCTTGCAGCGGGACGCCGACTGATTGCACACCAATGAAATACGTGACGCCCTAGTAATACAGCTCAGAATCGATTGTCGCCGCTAATGTAGAAAACGATTACGGCGGATTTAAAAATGGTTAGTGGTGAACTAAAACCCATTTGTAATGTATTGGATTGAAATTCTATTAACGTTTGTGACGGCCAACTTTGATTTGGTGCTTGTAAGCTATTCGCAGTTTTCATTTATCTTGCCTTTTACAATTGTTCAGTGGACTAGAACTCGATTGACCGGTCTAATGTTCAATATCCTTTGTTAGTCATCCAGATATCCGAATATTCCCAGTGGGGGCGCTACGTGGAATGTTCAATATCCTTTGTTAGTCATCCAGATATCCGAATATTCCTAGTGGGGGCGCTACGTGAATTGCCACCAGGTGAGTCCAGGTGGCAATCGGGAATAAAATTCCCAGTTGCCACCCGGTGGCAACTGGGAATTTTATTCCAACTGGGAAGTTATTGCCCCCACTTCAAATCGCTGTACAGTGCGGCGTGGATCGCCAACCCCCCTCATGGTAGTCTGTCTTACGGCCGCGATGAGGAGGGGTTGGCGGTCAGACTTTCCCAATGTGGTTTTATTAGTAGATAAGTGATATTATTAGGGACACAAACAAAATTTTCTTCATCGTAGTTGCTTTTAATTGATAAATAATAATAAGTGATTAAAGTATATTGACTTGGCTCGCGAGGTTGTCGACATGTGAGATGTGGACTCGTCGGCATCACTGTACCGTCAGTCGTGACAACCAATGGTTTAATAGCCAAGAGCCTCGACCAACACATAACGAGGCTCTCGTTGTGCAGCTGGATCAAGGGCTTGATTCAGAAAGCGGTACTTCTGGACACGGCACGCATTATTAGGAGGTTCCTCAGTCTGGACCCCTGACCGCCGGTGGCTTGGACCCTGTTCCCGATACCGGTGGGCTACTATTTTTTATATTTTTCAATGCTCTTTTTTATCTTTTTGTTTATAAAAATATTTAAAAATGTAATAAGTATTCAAATTAAATAAAGGAAATGAATAAGTGATTCAAAGCAACTACGATGAAGGTCATTTTGTTTGTAAGTGTGTCCCTAATAGATATTATTATTACTACTTACTATTATTACTTATCTACTAACAAAACCACATTGGAAAAGTCTGACCGCGACTGATACGATCAGACTGTACTGTACAGCGATTTGAAGTGGGGGCAATAACTTCCCAGTCGTCACCCGGTGGCAACTGGGAATTTTGTTCCCGATTGCCACCTGGTGGCAATACATGTGGGGGGGGGGGGGGGGGGCGACTTGAATATTCGTAGATATCAGATAGGTTTGTTGCATAATACATTATAATTATGACAACACACTTTCATTGTGTCGAGCCTTTTCAAAGACTAGTCCACAAAATCATCTAAATTGGAATGTGTGTTCCCGTTTCTTATATTATCACACACCAAAAAGGGTGTGCAATTTTCAGGAAATCTATAGATATCAATAAATTCCCCACATTTTGTGTGCTTGTTCGAAACGAGGTCGCTCAATGGGTGTCTACCGGCAGGAGGTCGCGAATTTCGATCGACTACGCAGAATTTATTAATCTTTTGCAACAAGCAACATTAGAAACGTAGAACTCCATGATATATGTATACATTCAATTTCCGTCAATTATCAGCGAATACTTCTCCCTATTTTATGTGAAATCTTTTAAAGAAAAATAAAGCTGGCGACACATTTTGTATTCATACCATTTAAATCTGTTCGCCCTTCATCAAAGGAAGTGCTTTGCTAAGTATATGTTTAAATGTAGGACAATTACTGAACTGACTTGATTTAAATGAGAAATAAAAATACAAATTCTTGTTAGATAATTAATGATTACAAGTCGTTACGAGCGAGCTAATGGCAAGCTTACCGAATGACTACTCTTGTACCACTATATTATTGCCTCAATTAAAGCAAATAGGTACAAATATTCGCAAGAGTCGTGAGCATGTGCTCGTATCGAGAACTAATGGCGCCGCTCTCTCACACGACTGAGCGACACTTTGACACACTACCGATTAACAACTTGCTAATTAGCCAAAACCTATGTTCCGCGGGACTCGGGACAAGTTTCTCGGGACTCTAAAGCCCCGAGTCCAGAAATTAGCAAGATTCTCGACACAGCGCCGAGTCTATGCTGTGTCGGGGAGCAAGTTTCAGATCTAATACTTGTCCTAATGTGTACGGAGCTAACAAATCGACACGTGGTGAGCTCAGTTTATCGTGACTAATGTATGTCTGTTTTCTTCTTGTTTGTTACTTAGTACTACAAATTGTACTACAATGTGAGGAGATATTAAGTCAAAGACAAATACGAGTCTTTTGAACCGAGAAATCTACTGCTCTTGTACAGAAAACTACGACGCCGTCGTACAAACAGTTCTCGCTGAATTTCAAGATGAAACATGTTATTTCATACAAAGTCAAGCACGCTTACGAAATATTTATATACGTTTGAATGCCAAAATGACAAATGAAATTCGCGAAACGTCTTTCCTAGAAGCTGCGCTGCGAAGTATGTATAATCTGTCAGTGATTGACAGGTGAAGCTTGTTTTTCTTTAACAAATACTTTGTCAGAGTACGAATAAGAAATGCCATATAATAATATTGACCTTCTAAGTCTTAAATCAATACAAATAAAGCCTTATGTATCTAAACATCCAATAAATTATGTGAGATATACGCAACATAACACAAACACTATACGCGGATATCATAATCAATCGAAGGTAACATGATAGGACGATCTGTGTTACGTATCCTCCACAGTGTCACATTGTCGGCCGGTACGGAGCGCGCGCGTTAGGCGAACGTAAACACCACTGATGTTGGGAATAAATTATTCACTGTGATATGATACCCTGGTAGTGAACATTCAACATACATGACGTGGAGGTGTCGGGGGCCGCGGAAACGCGAGACGCGTACAGGCGCCGGGGCGGGCGGCCGATCACTGAAACGTCCCGGGTGCGCGTCGCCCCGCGCCCCCTGCAGCCCCCGCTACTGAAACTCTCAATTATTTTATTGGGAAAGCTAATGAGACGAGAGCCATCCACAGGACTGCTGTCCGTTATTCCCATGGTTACCGGCAAATAAAACATCGTTAGGATTACGCGGTAATTCGCTCGTATTGGCAGCGTAGTCAATTTCGGAGCTTTGAGTATATTTAAATAATATTTGAGTTCACAGACTGCGGATTAACGAAATTGCTACATATGTATTCATGTACATAAAAGGCAGCGTCGAATTTTAAATAAACATCAAAGCCCCGGAGTTATTGGAGTAGACATTTCATAAGACACGGAATGTCTTTTCAATCGGCGGCGTTCGTCGCAGTCGGGGTGTACTTTTTTAAAAGTCCCCGAAGTTATTCGGTGTCCTTCGGTGGTACTTTCGTCCTTATTTGCGTAATGTGAACGTGTGCCGGGAATAACAATCTTATCCTAATTGATAGTCGCCGCGCCGGAGGACACGGGGATATGAGGAGATCTGCAACACTGTGCAGGTGTCGTTATAGGCGTCGCTTTGTAAAGCTCTTTTCTTAATAGGCAGCGAATGTTGAGATAAATTCAACATTCCTATATTAATAGCAATTGAACGCGATAAAACCTTCCCAGAACGAGCTCTTTGGTTGCCTCTCAGTATCAATTTACAATCAAATTGGTTTACTTTTTGTAAGAATCCTATTTACTCTCTAAAAGCCTCCGTCGAAGTCATTCAATTGTGATGTGACGAATTTTTGACTTTAGCGAGAACGATTGCCATTTGACCTCGGCAGCCCGCAGGGAAATCAGATGCTCGCAATACGCGCAATCAATGCACGGGTGGACGGTGATTCTGTTCCATTACGAGCTATGTTTCGGGTCTGATGTAATCTCTGCTTCGTCTCTTGAATACTCATGTTGATTCTCATGCGGTAGTCTCTTCTCAAACCCACATAATAAACCCAACTACTACTATTTCAATTATCGGAACATTATTTGTTAATGGCATCGTTTAGAAATTACGGCTCCCCCAGTCCGAATAAATTTACAATTGATTACTGTTGGATCTCTGCTCACCCTCCCCTAAGGGGCGTGGGGGGTTTAGATAAGACCTGGAAGTACAACAAACAGTGAGTCAACTTATACACAAAACATTCACAGAGCTCGGACAATCTAAATTGTTCGGGGACATCCGAGGAATTCAGGGATTCGCAGTCAGCGAATAAAAAAGAAATTTGGGTAAACAACAAAGACAATAGCAAATGGTCACTCCTGCGAGAGAACATGTTTGAGGGTAGGCTGGCATAAAATAAGGCCCTTCGGGTCGCTCCTATTCAGCTACCATTTAGTTTCAGACCACGTGTAACATGATTGGATATACCTGCATTTATCTGGCAGATGACGAACCTACTGTTCTAGTGACCCCTATCTCGGGTATCTCCTTGCACAAGACGGTTTATACAAACAGTTTTACACGTCAATATTTTTAAACTAGATGAGGTTGGTACATGGGAACATCATACAATTTTAATTCCCATAAAGTTAGTACACGTAAATATACAATAATCTGCTATAAGAATCTCAAGGTTGGCAATGAGCTTTGTTTCAAACATTTGACCTATATCTGATATTAATCAACTGAGGATTACAGAAGCACACACCAGCTTACCTTTACAAGGGGAATACAGGTGCGACAGTATGTTAACACAGAAGATACATTACCCACACGCCAACATCTGATCCATCAGACCACAGTAGTAAGAACGTGGGCCGGGAAGCCTTAATCAATGAAGACAAACAATACTCTCATTTGTGAATCAGGTCGAGTTGGTTTAGCGAAGTCATCACTCATTATCTTGAGTCTGTCTTTAACCTAAATACATGATTCGCTCCAACTTACTTTGGAAGGAAACGCAATAAAGGTAATGCTCGTGTTTGGTTTATGGCGGCATCGTTAAATTTCTATGGCGTTGCTCTATCATTTTTTAATATCATTGTCCGAATGTGCAAAATAAGATACTTCTAGGAAAGTTATCTTAGATTTTATCCACAAACTATAAAATGCAACAACTGCATCATCAACGTTCATTAACTGCAAATTGGCAAAAAATCTGATTTATATCAGCGTTTTTGAACGAGAGTTAAAAGAACGAAGTATACTTATTATGGATATGGGAAATATAATGAAAATTCAATATCTCAATATCAGGGGTTGAAACCTGATCAGATTCCGTTAATATCAGGAAGTCGTATAATGTCTACCTTCTCGCGAATATCAAACAAAGTTAAATCAATGTTCCGCCCGGAAGTTCATCCGAACGTTTCAGTTTCGTTTCGTTTCAGCTTTACAACAATGTTTATTTCAGTTGTAAGATGACCTCTGTCCTACATTTTTGACACCATTTTTAACACCACCAATTATTTTCTTTCAGTTGTCTTTTATGAGCCCCACGTGAGATTAGGATGTGACTAGGTACTCATTACCGAATACCAAGCGGAAGTAAGGTACAACTAAACAGAATAGTAAATAATATGTATGATTATGGGTAATGTGGTAATTATTGACGCGGTTCAGGGCAGGAGCCAGGCCGGTGCTACACTAGTGGATTAATTTACGACGACCAAGGAGAAAAGAGTCTTGTGGTGTAATCACACCTTACACCGCAACGGACCCGGTAGGTTAGTGGATAATAGTTTTAATAGTGGATGGGGCAGCCCTTCGATATAATTTAACGTCATTGTCGTTTTGTATAGTTGACCTTGTAATTGCTTTACCACTTTGGGCGAACTCAAAGCTCACTAAGGTCCAACCCAATTAACTGACACATGGACAAAATTGGCCCTTTTTTTTCGGCGTGCAATTTGAGTGACATTCAACGTTAGGATGGTAATCACGAGGTCGACTAAACAAATACAAAATAAACCTTTTGGTGCATTTGGTTAATATAAGACTAGAGCAAAGGTATTGGAACTCAAATCGACAAGTTTATCGTCAATTGCTCTACAAAATTTCGATCGCGAACCACTTGTACTATAACTGGGAATTAGAAGCTTTAGTCATCAAATGTTAACTAGGTATGCTATCTTTAGGTAGGACTGGTTCGGTCCTAGATTAGCTAGAGGTATTGGTAGGATTAGATAATCCGATTATAACGAGAAACTCATTAGTTATGGAACTTCGTAGGTTATGTACCTACTGTAGGATATCCACTTAGCACTCGCAAGTCTAGTTATAGACGACTGATTAATACGATGGACAGCTTTTTCCTAAATAAAAACATTGGTACGTTCTTCCATCACTAATATGCGACTGCCGTCCCTAAAAGATATTGCTGCACCTTCTTTAATTTTTACCAGCTTTATGTAGTCCAGGGTATCGAATAATTTACTGTCTTTGTGTGTAATTCTCAGAACGTAACGTGTAATCTACTGGCCACTGTTCGCAGAATGTATGTCGAGCATAGCTATAGTACTGCATACATTGCTGGCCAGCGACAATGGGGCACAAAGCCAAAGGAGGAATTATGTGAAGGATTACACACACACAGATACATACCACGACCGAATAGCTAGACACCTCCGCTCCGTACTGTGTGAGACGGAATTAGGTACGTAGTCAAATGGACTTATTGATGGATAAAACTGTTTATATGACTGTTCTATAGGTAATAGTATAATGAACAACACCCAATGTTATACAAGCTCTAAAGCTCTGAAGTAGAAAAAAAAACTGATTCGTAGGTACTTTATATTAAGCGTTCACAATTTGTTACTTTCGCATCGCGTGATGAAGACACATTTGTCGCTATATGACATCATCATCTCCGTATCATATTCACACACATTTCCTCCGTAATCGAGAACCTGATAACATAATCTGCTTTACTTGTCGTCTTTACACCGGCGCTGATCAGCTTACCTTTGTGTCACCCGTTTGTGATACGGATACGACCTTAACTTGCATGAATGAATCCATTTTCAATTTAACAACAATTTCAATATCATACATGTTACAAGTAAGTATGTATATATCCAAAGACGACTAAAGAAATCTTCGCTTTCTCAGTTCAATGGAGCAGAGAGGACGCATCACAATCGTAAAGACGCGCCCTATAAAATAGTTTCTGTGTATTGTAGGCACCGGCTATACGTCAGACATGAAAGGAGATTTGGATCCAATAGATTGTACATGTTTTAATGTAAATAACATTAGATCAAAGGATCTTTTTTATGTGGGTAGCGTTTGACATGCTTGCCAAGTTTTATTAAGTTTCAGTGAAACCGCAAGCGAAGTTATACAGATGCAAAATGAAAGGGCCGCTGCTAAAGTTATTTATGTCAAAGTGCTCATAATAAGGTGTTTCAGAAGAAAACTGAGTTCTGAATGGTTGTAAACCTCGTTGGAACTAATCAAGAGCGCCCACTTTTCACAGCCTCGTGGAGTTTGGAAAGTTCCGCTCACAAAGCTCGTCTATTTAACTGACACATTTCTGCAACGAACACCGCGCCCCGCATCGCTCGACAAACTTATATTTTACACCAAAAATACTCTCATTTAGCCACTTCCATTGAGATTAAATACAAATTGATTCGCGATTGATTTCGGGCCCGCAGATTTAAGTTTGATAGGGAGTTAATTCGACGTCTAATTTCAGGCACGAGTCAGTTCTCTCGAGCTGGTTAACTTGACAGTTATAAGAAATAGCGGATCATGAATTCGGTTTTACTGCTGTTGAACCTAAATGAAATGTATAATGAGTAGAAACTGAACTAAATGGTTGGTTTTAATTAAATAAAAAGAGTCCGTGTCGGCGGCACAGCCGCGAGAGAGTTGCGCAACTTTAATCCGTCAGTCAAGTGGCGGTCGGAATTTGTAACGTCTTCCACACTACGAGAAAGATCCTTCATTTTAAATATGAAGGCTCCCCGAGTGGCCTTTACAGAATTTATCTACGTGAGTGAATTTTATAAATTCGTTCATAACTCACAACTTTCGAGTGGTGTTACGGATAATCCTCGACCCCTTTATGTGACTATTAAAAGATACGCCCACTTCGTTTAGTTTCAATTTCGCGATAAAATTCGAAAATTCGTACGCATAAAACGAATTAATTAATTTTACATTAGCTCTTCTCTGAATATTTTAACAAGTGTATTAATTTTCATGTGCGTTAATTAAATAGCTAGGTAAATAGTTATAAGCGCAATTCTGGTAAGAAGTAATATCATCTTCCAAACAATATAAGCTCAAATTAAATAGTTTTTATACAAGTTCTTAATAAGAGTGTCTGGCACGTCTGAAACGTGAGTTAAGAAGTAATATCATCTTCCAAACAATATAAGCTCAAATTAAATAGTTTTTATACAAGTTCTTAATAAGAGTGTCTGGCACGTCTGAAACGTGAGTTAAGAAGTAATATCATCTTCCAAACAATATAAGCTCAAATTAAATAGTTTTTATACAAGTTCTTAATAAGAGTGTCTGGCACGTCTGAAACGTGAGTAGTCTACCTACCTACTATTGTTTCATAGAGCTTTTATTTCCAGTACCTTTTAGAAAAAAAATCAATTAGGTAGTTAATAGGCTTTGTTAAGCAAAATAAACATAGATACGATTTCATGTACATGTTCCTCTAAAATTCAACACGTAGAATATGATAATACCATCTCAGAATTTCTATTAGGTAGATTATACCTATCTAAAACGCGTCGTGGGCCCGCGACCTTGTTGCCGGGTGGTTTAAACCCCATATAATATTGGACGACAAAGACACCGGCGTGCGACCACACGCGGCCTTTGGGCATAAAGGAGGCCTAATCCACTTAGGGCATCCTGGCGCGTCTCACAGGCCGGTTCATTATGCGCCATAATTTATTTATTACATAATCCTTTTTGCTTTACGAACTGGTAACTTTGCCGAAGTTATCCACATTTACCAAAGTAAATAAATAATGAGAGTTCATTATAATTATATTTAACGTTTAAAATAAGGTTTTTGACAGCTCCGAAACCAGCGTCGCTTTT
The DNA here is from genome assembly GCA_916614155.1 of Mesoligia furuncula. Lineage (NCBI taxonomy): Eukaryota > Metazoa > Arthropoda > Insecta > Lepidoptera > Noctuidae > Mesoligia > Mesoligia furuncula. The sequence goes on along the minus strand of OU744791.1, from coordinate 773,795 downwards.
TATGTTAATATTTAATCAAAGAATCGCCCGCGAAATCCCTCCGAGACGGCTGATCCTTTCTTTGTACAGACGCCAGCACATCAAGCTACCCGAAACTGTCAAATTTTCCCAATCAACTTTGAACCACTTTAGCGATAAAGTTGAATTAAGGCTCGTACACACAGGCGCGACGCGACAGTGCGACGCGATTCTGCGATACATATCCGTAGAACAATTTCTATGGAAACACTTCACACTGGAGCGACTCGTCGCGCCGAGACACGGTCGCGGCGCGACGAGTAGCGCGACACCGTGTAGCCGCGATATCGCCGCGACACCATACTAAATGTTTATTTTGTATGGCGTCGCGCCGCGATTCGCGTCGCGCTTGTGTGAAAGGTGTTGCGGCGCGATAATATCGCAGAATCGCCACGCGACGTGTCGCGCGACAAGTCGCGCCTGTGTGTACGAGCCTTTAAAGAAATTTGACAGATTTTAGTAGCTTGATGTGCAGGCGTCTTTACTAATTAAGTGCATACTTACGACTATTTCCTTTGTATATCTTACATTTAATTACAATTGGTTTGAATGTTAAGCATGATTGGATAACATAGTGTAGATTTCTTTTGTAATTAATTATGTACCTACTTAATTATTAATGTATGTATTTGTATTTTAACAATATGATTTGAAGAAAAATAAAGGTATGTATGTTGAAGTAAAATTAAAACTTGGATTGAATTTCGATTCCTAAAAATGGGCGGGTCGTTTCTTCTGCTACGACGCAAACCAATGTGCGCTGGTTGAAAAGAATCGAGCGTGCGCCGCCGCCGCGTGCAGTGGCCGAAGTTACGAGCGAGCGAGATCATACATCACTTTACTTTAATTAAAAGGCAGCGTGTAACCTGACCCTTCAGGGAAATAGGCGTGTTGTGATGCTGGCTGTGTTCGTACGTATCCCTACTCAGTTTATTTGATTTGTCCTAATTAAAGGACCATACACCCCCGATTTTTTAAAACATAAAAATAAAAAACTTAGTGAAGGCAAATTGAAGTTGACTGTTGCCTGATTTAATTATTAATATAATTAGGTTCTTTATTTGTCTCCTGTTCCTTGAAAATTTTCACCGAAGAACAAGATCTTGTTTTTCAGCTGAAGTTCATACGTAGAAACGCTCATAAATTACACCAAATAGTAAAGTCGAAGCTAAAGTCGCCAAAAGCTGAGCAAACTTAAATTGGATCTTTCAAGTCCGTACTTCGTTTACGATCGACCAGGAGAGCAGAAAAACTGTACAATTAATGCACAGCTGGAAAATTGGATATTGATTCCTAGAAACGAATAACTTAAGATATTTTTACGAAATGAGAGGTTTGTTTATTGAAGTAATGGTTAATATAGAGTTATTTAATATCAGAGTAAGTATAAAAGTATCATAATTCAATATCATAAAACCATTAAGAATTTCAAATTACTTATTCCTTACACCAAATCGGAAATGTTTTTAGGGTTCCATACCAAAATGGCAAAACGGAACCCTTATGGTGAGACTCAGTCTGTCTGTCTTTCTGTCTGTTTGTCTGTCACAGTTGGTTATTTAAAGAACTACTAATGCTATCAACTTGAAATTAGGAATAGTTTTAGATGACGTTTGCCCAACTATTTTGCAAATAAGAAAGAAATAAAAATATATGTATATTTTTTTGGCAACAGGGACTGAAAGGGGGCCTGAAAATTTTGAAGTGGCTACTAGGGCATGTGGGGTATCAGGGGTCTCCCTTGTTTCACCAAAAACAAATTGCCAAATTATCACTTCCCAAACAATTTTCCGCATAATTTCATTTGCCAAATTATTACTTAGCAAAAAATCTCTTCACAAATAATTGTAACCCAAACCCTAATGTTTGGCAAGTGAACGTTTAAACAAAAACTTGTTTAGGTACTAACTAGTACCTACTTTTACCAATTTTTATTTAGTCAAATATTTCAGTTGAAATAACTTATTTTACGCAAAATAAGATTGGCCAAATATTTAGTATCGTCAGTTTTCGCAGTTTTAAGGCAGCCATTTCAAGCATAAGATCTAACTTTGAAGACGTTTTATTACATGGGTGTTTTTTTGGGACAAATTCTTAACAGGTAATAATAATAATATTAATATTAACTATTCTGGTAGTATTTTTTTAGTTAGTAACATTTTTTAAAATAATTAATCTCGTCTAACTAGTTCAGATTCGGGTAGCCTGTTTTTTTCCATATTTTGATTCTATATAATCTAGTCGTTTCTGGCACTAGCCGGCCGCTGCTGCGGCACCGCACGTGCGTAGGAGGTCAGTTTTAACCTAACCTGAGCATTTTTTTTTAAATAATTAACCTCGTCTAACTAATTCGGTTCTCGATAACCTGCTAAAAATAATCTCATTTTTCCATTTTTTTTTCTATATAATTTAGTCGTTTGTGGCACTCGCAAAACGGCAGGATCCCGTTAAATAAAAGAGCGCAGTTTGCACATTCTCAAACATTTTTTCTTTTTTTTAGGCCGCATAATTTTCGACTTTTGATGAAAAAAATGTAAAATAAAATACCGTCCTTATCTCCGAAGTTTGCAAAGAGAAAAATCTGAAATAATTCTATGTGATAGAAGCTTATGTTAAGATTACAGGAAAATTAAACGGGGATCCCTTCTTTTCGCATAATGTTCTTTGTCCTAATATACTTCGGCATAACGATTTTGGCACAATTTGTTTTGGCATAATAATACTTCGGCATAATTTTTTTAGGCATACATTTTATGTTGGCATAATCATCTTAAAGACTTATTTGTTTTGGCATAAATTTAATTCGCATAACGTTAGTAGGCCTAATGACTATTAGCATAATAATATTTAGGCATATAATTAATTAAATTTAATATGCTCTGCAACAAAAGTTAGTGACAGAACCGAATTGCTGCATAACCGACTCCACGTAGTCTTGTTTGTCCTACCCCTTTTTATTTTTTTATTTTTTTTTGAGCATGGGAAATCATCAAATGACTCCTCCCGCTCTGGGTGGAGCGGAAGGGAGTGTCAGACTCTTACTGACTAAAACCCACCCGTGTTCCTTCCTTAGCCCTTTATGTTCCGGGCCAGCGGTAACCCTTTCGGACAATCCCGCTGACCCGGCAGGCTTCGGCCCTAAGGGGCCCCTCCTCGATGCTGACATCTCTTTGAGGCGCGCGTGGAACACGTACGCGCCGTCCGGCACGGGCCTGGTCCTGATCGGGCGGTGAGCTACCCATTACTCTCCGCCCGCAGGCCCGCGCCTACGGTGGCCGGGAGTCGTCACGCGGCTCCCGACGCCCGGAGCGTCTCCCGCGGCGGCTGGGACGGGAGGCTCTCTCCCTGAGCCGTTCCTCCACCTCCTTCGCTAGCATGACTGCTTCGCAGAAGGTGACTGCCTCCCACTCCCTCTCGCCCCGGACCATGGCTTGCACCAGGGCCGGACGCGAGAGGTCGCCGTCGCTGCCAATCGCCTCTACGAGGACACGGCGGTGCTCCGCCCAAGCGGGGCAGACCTCCACCGTGTGCTCCACCGTGTCCTCTGGGCGATCCTGGCAATGATGACACCCGGGCGTTTCCTCCCGCCTGATGATGTGCAGGAACCTCCCGAAACTTCCGTGTCCGGTGAGGACCTGCGTCAGGCGGTAGGTGAGGGCGCCGTGGCGCCTCTCTAGCCACTCCTCAAAGAGGGGTCTTATCGCCGCTATCGCGGCGTGCCCTGCGCTGGGTTGCGACAGTCGCTCTTTCCATGCCGCCATGAGATCGCGCCGGAGATCCGTCCGCTCCGCAGCGATTTGCCGCGGAAGCGGATCCTCCCCCCGGCGCAGTGCCTCCGCGCGCCACTCATACAGGCGCGCGAGGACTATCGCCTCCAGATCACATGGCGGCAGTCCGGCAAGGAGGCTTGCCGCCTCGCCAGAGATCGTGCGGTAGCCCCGGATAGCCCTTATGGCTACCACCTTCTGGGGCGCGTTCAGGTAGTGGGCGGCTCGCCACCGCAGTGAACGCGCCCACACCGGGGCCCCGTATATGGCCATGGACCGCACGACCCCCGCGTAAAGCCTCCGGCAGGAGGCGTTTGGCCCCCCCAGGTTGGGCAAGAGCCGCTTGAAGGCGGCCCCGGCCCGTTCCAGTTTGGGGGCCAAACGTCGGAAATGCTCCACGAAGTTCCACCGGCTGTCGAGGACGAGACCCAGGTATTTCATCGTCATCCCGACGCCGATGTGAACCCCTCCTACCGTTAGTTGGGATCCCGATGGCGGCGCGTTCCGGGGCCCATGAAATGACATGGCCTCGGACTTGTGCAATGCCACCTCGAGACCCAACTGCCGGATCCTCTCCACGACTATCGCAACCCCGCGTGTCATCGCGTCGGCCGCCGCCTGATGCGACCTCCCCTGCGCCAGGACCAGCGTGTCGTCAGCGTAGCAAACCACGCTGACGCCATCAGGGAGGTCGGCGCGCAGCACCCAGTCGTACCCGATGTTCCACAGAGGCGGCCCCAGGACCGATCCCTGTGGGACACCGCACGACATCTCTCGCCGGTTCCACTCCCCATCGCGACCGGGGTAGCTGACGGCTCTTTCCGTCAGATACGCCTCGACTATTCGACGGAGGTAGGGCGGCACCCGGTGATACCGGAGTGCCTCCACAATGGTGCTGCAGGGCAGGGTGTTAAACGCGTTGGCGATGTCGAGTGACACCGCCACGACGACCCCACCCCGGGACACCGCGTCCCCCGTCGTGAGGGCTCTCACGCGCATGATGGCGTCCACCGTCGAGCGCCTCTTGCGGAAACCGAACTGGCTGTCCGCAAGATCCGGCCCCGTCCTCACCAGGTGCCCGACGAGGCGGCCCGCAATCACTCTCTCAAAGAGCTTGCCGACCTCGTCGAGCAGCACGATGGGCCGGTATGCGGACGGAGAGTCCGCAGGGCGCCCTGGCTTCCGAATGAGGACCAGCTTCCCCGTCTTCCAACGGCGTGGAAACTGGCCTCTCTCCAAACATGCGCTTAAGAACGCCTCCAGTCGAGGCCCGAGAGCCCTCGAGGCCAGGACCCAGGCTTTACCTGGCAAGCCGTCGGGTCCTGGGGCGGTATTTTTGGCCTTCAGCCTTCCTACCGCCGCTCTCAGTTCTACCCCGGTCACAGCAGGGATGTCGTCGTCGTCCGCGTGGTCCGATTCGGGCACCGCAATTGGCGGAGCCATGGGCGGGGGAGTGTGCTCCCCCCGTGAAGGGAACAGAGCGCTCACCACCTCCTCCACCAGCTGGGGGCGGAGACTCTGCGTCAGCGGGGGGGCCCAGGTGCGGAGTTTATTCCGCACCATTCTATAAGGGCGCCCCCACGGATCTCTGTTCAGAGTCTCCACCATCTCCTCGCGGGCCACATCCTTGGCCCGCTGGACAGCCTCTTGGAGGGCGGTCTTCGCCGCTCTGTACCCCTCGTACAGCTCCGCCTCCGTGGCTTCCGCATCCGGAGGGCGAATGCGGAGCCTGCGGTGCCTGGTGTACAGGTGTCGCGCATCGACGCACGCCTTGCGTAGCGTCTCCAACTCCTGCGACCACCAGTACACCTGACGTCGGGCGCGTCCTGGCCGGACTCGGGGCATTGCCACGTCACAGATCTCGGACATGGCCTCCCGGAACCACTCCGCCTCATCGTCGATGTTGGCAGGCCTGTCCGGTGATGACACCCAGGCCTGCACGATCGAGGCTTCCAGGAGGAGCTCCCGGTCCAGCTGCTTCAGCGCCCACCGCGGACCACTCGGGGCCTGTTGGACCAGCGCGCTAGAGGTCTGGGCGGAGACGTCGAACCGGATATACCGGTGGTCGGAGTAGGTCTCCACCCCCTCCATGACGCGCCAGTCAATGACGCGTTGTGACAGAGCGGGGCTGCCGAACGAGATGTCCACCACGGACTCACCCCGCATCCGCACACACGTGGGAACAGAACCCCGATTTAGGACGACCAGGCCTGTTTCCAGAGCCCAGTCCTCCACCATCCTGCCCCGCACATCCGTGTAACGGGAACCCCAGGCCAAATTCTTGGCATTGAAGTCCCCGAGCACTAGCACGGGGAAGGGATGGTTTCCGGCGACGACGACACTCGACTCTGTTAAAGAGTTGTGGAACTCGGCGAGAGTTCGGTTCGGAGAGAAGTACACCCCCACTACTACTATCTCTCCGAACCGTGCTGCTACGCACCCCTGTCCCTTCGTGACGCGTTCGAGGGACGGGGTGCCGGCGGCGGCCGACGAAAGTATGGCCACTGAGCCGCTCAGGTCCTCCACCCAGTCATCCCTGGGCGGGACAAAGTACGGCTCAGCGACCACGGCGATGTTAATCGACCACTGCGCCACGCTCTGGAGCAACAGGTCCTGAGCGCAGGCGCAGTGGTTGATGTTCGCCTGGAGGAGGCGTAGAGGAGCCATTACTCCTCCATTTCAGCCCCCTCCCGGGCCCCTTGTGAGGGCCCCTCGACGATGGCGGCGGCGGCAGCGGCGGCGGCGGTGGTGGCGGCGGCGGCGGCGGCGGTGGTGGCGGCGGCAGCAGCGGCGTTGGTGGCGGCGGCAGCGGCGGCGGCGACGGTGGTGGTGGCGACGGCGGCGGAGGGCCTGCCTTTCCTCCTGGTCCCGGCGGGTGGAGCGCAGGACTTGCTCCCCGCCCGGTGATCGGCCGGCTTGCCAGCAGCCGCACATGCGATGCAGTGCGGCGCGGCGTTGCAGGAGCCAGCCTTGTGTCCGGGCTGACCGCAGCGGAAGCATAGTGAGCTGCGGTCTACCTCCGAGGTGCATTGGACGCCAACATGGTGTCCCACAAGGCATCGGAAGCACCTCAGAGGCTTGGGTTCCAGCAGTTTGACCTGCGCTGAAACCCAGCCCACCAGGAGCCTTCGGCCCTCCACGATCGTTCTGGCCGCCGTCACGGGGCAGCTTACCGTTACGGTACGCATACCCGTGAAGTCAGGACGTATGGTGCCCGCCTTCACCTGGTCGGCCAGACACCCGCCCGTCCTGACAACGGCGGCAACCACCTCTCCCTCCGTTACGGAGTCATCCAGGCCCAAGATGCGCATGTCTGCGCACTTGACGGGCCTGGAGACTCGAGCCTCATCCGCATTGAGGGACGCCCTAAGCTTCTCAGCTAGGGCGTCAGCGGTGGGGCCACTCGTCGCACCGGGGATCTCCAACATGCGGGCGCCAGTGGCGGTCACCCTATGCCGGAGGCCCCCGGTGATCCCCAGCTCCTGGAGGTCCACCGTCTCTCTCGCTTTGGCGAGCACGTCGCGGTACGTCACGCCCCTCTTGACCGCGTCCGGCTGTAGCGTTATTACTACAGCCGCGGTCTTTGGGGCGCGAAGCCTAGCCGCGACGGCTCGCTCCTTGCGGCGCCGCCTTTGCGCCTTCTTTCTGGCCGCCTTGGCCGCCTTCTTCTTCTCCCCGACCACCTGCCATTCGGCGTCGGTCGTGGGAGGAGTGGGAGGGTTTTGGGGGCGGGGCGTTGGCTCTGGGGCCTTCGCCTCCCGTGCCGGCCTGCCCCTCTTCCGGGCCTGCGCCGGGGTGTTGCCGGTAGGCGTCGGGGCCCCGCCAGCCGGCGCTGGCGCCGGGGCTCCTCCAGCCGACGCCGGTTTGGCCGACGCCGGTTTGGCCGACACCGGTTTGGCCGACGCCGATTTGGCCGACGCAGGTTTGGCCGACGCCGGTTTGGCCGCCGCCGGATTGGCCGGCGCCTGGGCCCGGCCAGATGGCCCGGGTTTAGGGGCGGCAGCTGCCACAGCGGCCGCGTACGAGGCCGCCTTAGGCCTCGGGGCCGTCCCGCCCGCCAAGGGGGGGCGCAGGACTATGCCCTCCAGGACGGAGAACCGCGCCTGGAAGGCCGCCAGCTCCTGCCGGACCAGGTTCAGGACCTGATTCTCCACCGGGACGGGCTGGCACGGCGGCTTCGCTTGCGTGCCCCCGGCGGCCCTCAGGCCGGCCAGGTCCGCTCGGAGTCGCCCGTTCTCCTCTTGGAGCTTCCCCATGGCGGCCGTGAGGCGGGTGACCTCCGCCCTCAATTCGGCCACTTCGCCAGTAGAGGGGCCGGTGTAGTTGGCCGCCTCCGCTGCCGCCATTATGGAGACCATCGCCGAGACTACGGCCTTGTTCTTTGAAGCTTGGAGCTTCTTCAAGGCCACGTCCCGGATCGCGGCCTCCACGACCTCCGCGAACCTGCGCTTGCAGTCCGCCTCGGGGTCACTAGCCGCACTCTCCTCGTCGCTTGAGGGCCCCGAAGTGACTGCGGTCCCTCCTTCCTTTGCGGGCTCCTCCGCTCTCTCTGCCGCCTCGCGGGCAGTGAGCCCCCTCCCCTTGCCTCGCTCGCGCACCCCACCCCGCCTACTGGTGGGGATCTTTCTAGCTGAGGCCAGCTCTTCATCGGAGGACAGCCCCTGACCGTCCTCACACCTTGGCCGCTTGCTGAGCTTCGCCACAGCGGCCACCTCCTTGGCACGGCAGGGGCTCCCTGAGCCTCTCGTGCTCGCGCCTCCTGATGCGGCGTCGGACTCCGAGCCCGCATCTCTCCTCTCCTCTCTTTGGTCCCCTAAGGGACAGGAGCCTCCTCGGCTCTTGTTGCCAATGGCAAGCGGAAGACATTCGTTGCCCCCCTCAGAATACGAATGGGGGCTTGACGTTCCCAAAGGGAACGTGGCGGATTCTCCGACTGCTGAGCAGCCGGTACCGCCCTGGGGTAGTTTTTTGTCGTCTGTCTTTTGCATCATGGTTTGTTCCTTTTTAAGGGTGAGGTCCCTGTTCGCGCTAACGACCGGATCCCCTCCGGCCATTCATCCCCTCGGCACGCTCGACCTTGGGATTGGGGTAATTTTTTATAGAGGTTGTCTTCCTCGCGGCCCGGACCTCAGTGGCCCGGACCCCCGGTCCTGAGTTCAAGGTTACGGGGTGGCCGACGGTTGGGCAGAACCAACCGCCGCCCCGGCGTCCCCACGCTGCCGCCGGATGCCGGACAGACGCAGCGCGGGCATGGGACACCCTCCAACGCCCACACTCTCGTGGGTACCGCCCAGTGGCGGTCTGCGCCCACTCACCTCCCTCTGTAAGCAGAGGGGGAGTAGACGCATGACCGTCTATAGCCCGGTTCCCTTCACCGACCATCCAGGATGATCGGTGATTGGAACCATGACCTTTCCCCGTGTGTTGAAAATTAGCCGCCAGCCCCAAGAGTCCACCAGAACCAGTGGGCAATTGGTGCTGACGTTGCCCAGGGTGCGCCGCGAGGAGGCTTTCAACATGCACCCCTTGTCCTACCCCTAGAGTGTAATTTAAAATTGCGTAGGCGCGTAGGGGCGAGGCGGCCCGCGGGCTGAGGAGCAGGCGGCTGCGAGCGAGCCGCCGCGGCTGAGGCTGGCCGGCGAAGCCGGCCAACAAGCCGAAGCTGTGGTGGTGATCGAAAGCCGTCTGCGACGATTAGCACGCATGAGTCCGCCGGAGGCCCGCAGAGCCGGAGCCGTGACAGAAACCCTGCCTGCTGCATGCTCGCTTGAATGCTGCATGCTTGCTTGCATGCTGCATGCTTGCTTGCATGCTGCATGCTTGCTTGTTTGCTGCATGCTTGCTTGCATGCTGTATGCTTGCTTGCATGCTGTATGCTTGCTTGCTTCATGCTTCCTACAGCGAAAAAAAAAACCACAAAATTGTTCAATACGTTATATTATATTAATATATTATACAGGGTGTTTGGTGCATCGTTTGCCAAATGGAATTGGCCGAAAGGAGAGGTCATTTGCTATCTCTTAAGGCCCAGTAACTCATTCCTTGTTACACCGGTTTATTTTTAATGACTTTTTAATTTTTATTTATAAAAATACAAGAACTCTGCATTTAAGCTTAATTTTTTTTTTAATTTATGAGTATAGCCTTCAAATTTTATTTTAATTCTTATCTTTACTCTTGTATGGTTCTATGAAATTCAAAATTACTAGCTAATTACATCTAGTTCCTTTTTAATAACTCACAAAGTTTTTGAAAAAAGGAAAAATACACTTAACACTCAACTTTAAATTGCTGTAAAAAAATAACTAAAAGCGATTGGGATCTTCGAATTCTTTTAAAAAGTTCTCTAGTTTGTCCCCTTTCCAACGAAGTGCAATATACAAAAAAAAACTTTTAATAACTTCAGTAATTCGTTAAACGTGTAATCGAGACACATCAGGCTGATATTCGATATTACGGTAAGAACACTAGTTTTCACATAAATAACATTCGTTAAGTAGGTGTACAGTGTTATCTCACTCTTACGTGGTCTCTTATCTCTTTCTAGGGTTCTAACTTTCCTTGAACTTGAAATAAAAAAAAACTTTTATTTAATAAGTACCTAATTATAAATTTTGTTCAAATTGTCCTCCACTATTGCGTACGCACACGCGAAATCTTCGTCTTATCTCGAATGTAATGGTATGTAAACGTATTTCTTCTTAGATAGTGACTAACAATCGTACGCGCTAACATGGAATGCAAACCCTTTCTAGCTCTACTGCGTACCTCACCGATGTTCTAGGTAACGGCTTTGAAGTCACTCTGCCAGATGTCATGTCATCCCGCACGGATTGTACTTTTTACAAATATTGAATAAAAAATTCCCCTTTGGAGAAAGTAATGCATTTTTACGCGTAGGTATTTTGTTTGTTGTAGGTCTTGAGAATCAAGACTATGGTAACCGTGTCCAGTTTTATCGTTTTTTATTACACTCTGACGTCCATGATCCAAACTTTTTAAAAAGCATTTCTACAAACAGACTTACCCTAATTATTAGCTCAGCTACCAATTTTCAGTGAAGACCACTTGAAGTGAGTCTTTTGATTTCATCAAGACAGTTGCCTCGCTCACTGGAGATTAACGGTCAGGGAATACTTGGATGTCGCATTCCCAGACTCTTGGATTGGGAGGGATGGCCCTATTCCTTGGCCTCCGTTCCCCAGACCTGACTCCGTTAGACTTTTACATCTGGGGCCGGCCCAAAGAACTTGTTTACGCCACGGAAGTTGAGACTAGGAATGATTTAGTCCAACGCATTGAGGCGGCTTTCATCACTATCAAAGCAGAAATACGTTTACACACCACTACAGTCGAGATAAGACGAAGATGTCACGCGTGTGTACGCAATAGTGGAGGACAATTTGAACAAAATTAATAATTAGGCACTTATTAAATAAAAGTTTACTTTTTATTTCAAGTTCGAGGAAAGTTAGAACCCTAGAAAGAGATAAAAGACTGCGTAAGAGTGAGATAACACTATCCACCTACTTAAAGAATGTTATTTATGTGAAAACTAGTGTTCTTACCGTAATATCGAATATCAGCCTGATGTGTCTCCATTACACGTTTAGCGAATTACTGAAGTTATTAAAAGTTTTTTTTTTTATATTGCACACCGTTGGAAAGGGGACAAACTAGAGAACTTTTTAAAAGAATTCGAAGATCCCGATCGCTTTTAGCTTTTTTTTTATAGCAATTTAAAGTTGAGTGCTAAGTGTATTTATCCTTTTTTTCAAAAACTTTGTGTGTTATTAAAAAGGAACTTGATGTTATTAGCTAGTAATTTTGAATTTCATAGAACCATACAAGAGTAAAGATAAGAATTAAAATAAAATTTGAAGGCTGTACTCATAAATTAAAAAAAAAGTAAGCTTAAATGCAGAGTTCTTGTATTTTTCTAAATAAAAATTAAAAAGTCATAATAAAAAAACCGGTGTAACAAGGAATGAGTTACTGGGTCTTAAGAGATAGCAAATGACCTCTCCTTTCGGCCAATTCCATTTGGCAAACGATGCACCAAACACCCTGTATATTACCTGATTCAGGAGATATGGCTTTTTTCCAATCGTCGAAATAAATTGGTATATCCTCTTCGGGCAAATTTATGCTTTAGGATATTATGCTTAAAAAAGTTATGCTTTAGAACTTTATGCTTAATAAATTTATGCTTTAGAATATTATGCTTAATCATTATTATGGTTAGAGAAATTATGCTTAAAAAAATTATGCGTAAGCTGTTATGCGTAATTATATTATGCGAAAATATAATTATGCCAAACAAAATTATGCTAAGTTATATTAGGTCTTAAAATTTTATGCAAATGGATAGGGAACCAATTAAACGATGTCTCTAAATACCATACTTTTTCAGAAATCATCAACAAAAGTTACATTAGTTCCACTATCGGTCAAGAGATGGCGCTGACCTAAAACTGCAATATTATACACCGCAGTGCGCAGTGTTAAAATTCTCTAATGAATATAGGTCTCGCCGATGAAAATTTAAAAACATAATGATGGTACCCTCGGTGCACGTGTCCGACTCGTGTTTTTTTTTGTATTCTCCAAGCTGAATTGACCTACCGCGCATACAAAATTCGCGACTCCAGTACTAAGTAAATACGGAATCGCGGAAGTGCTGACCCCAAAGGACGTCTACACTCTGTTACAAGTTACATTTCGCGAGCTATGTGCAGCGACCGTCGAGTTCGGGACACAAAGGACTGTCAACCTTGTAAACTAGTGTTACCGCGGCGAACTTAATATATCCAACTATCTGCAAATGTGCGCACGATTGCCTGTTACAGACAAGACAGCCGAGTTTCTTGGTTGCAGTGCAATCTAGTTAATTAAACTTAATAACTGGGGCCTATTTTGTTTTTGTACGACTGGCACTGAACGGAGCTTTGTGGTGAGAAGTAACTTCCGTGTTTTGTTTCTTATTTAATTATGTGGGTTATAGACCAGGATTTTCGCAGTAGCACTCAAAACCTAGTGCAATAGTAACGGGTGGCAGTCAAAGGCTCAATCTGCATATGTAGTGACTTAGTGAGTGAGATATTTTGGCTTGTGTGAAACGATATCATGTGGTAAACAGACGGTAATCTCTTTGTTCTTAACCCTGACAAAATCTGAATTTGATAAACTCCACCAGTAATTTTGTTTTAATTACGATCAGCGAAAATTAAAATGTGTACTAACTTTGGCGAACAACCCACCGACCCACCAACGAGGCCGTTCTAATAGAAAGCTTCGTTGCTCAATCTTGTTGATTTATCCAAATATACCTACTGGCTAACTGCAAAAATGAAGGCGTAATAATTTAAAGGGACTATTAAATATACATAATGTCGACGTGGACCACAAAAGATTTGATAAGAAAAGAAATTAATTAGCCGACGATATTAAACCTCGGATTTGGGACCCTTTTACGAAAACCCAGCGATTACCAAGCCGCCAATACCGGGGGAAACGGAATTCGAGGCGTTTACAAGGCTGCCGATCGGATTTAATGAACAATTAGGAACCAAGTCATATTTTATTTATAACAGGGTTGTGAATTATATAGATCTTCTGTTTCAAATCTAGATATTTCCGCTCGCAAACACTACGTTGTGATATGCAGTGGCGACAAAAGAATTAACCTTTGCACTGCAAACCTTTGCACAGCGCTTGCCAACTGGGGCAGAAGCGTCGTGATCAAAGGAAACACTAGGTAGGCTCACCTCCTGCCGTGCTCTGAATGCCTGGAACGCAGGGCGAGAGGTCGCGCGTACTGTACGTCAGCGTATGAGGGTCACAGGGCCCCAGGGCACGTGCCATAATATGCGGTACCTGATCCATCGTAGAAAATATTTTACTTTTTTGACATTCTGTCCGACCAGCCATCCTCAATAAAAAGGAATTTGATGGTTGAATATCTCCCGTATTTTCGAAGAAATGTGGGTATTGAAAATCTCGCAGTATAAATACCACACATAGTATTGAAGGGAAACAGCTAAAAAGCCTACACACATATTACCTTTATCGTTAAGTTACGTCATACATTTCCTGCCGCTGACAATATTGATGTCCGTGCATTGTGTGTTTGCAAATCCGACCAATTGATATCATTAGAATTAACAAATACACACATCAAAAGTGTCTAGGGATCAAGCATTTTTATGCGGATTTCTTGAGATTGAGATGTGGCTTTGTAATAAATTTATGATTTTATAAATTTATATGGATCCTTTTTGGTGCATTTCATAATTTGAATCAGGAACTGTGAATCAAATTCGAGTAAAAGATGAAAATCAGCTGTCAATATTTTCCCTATAAAAACATACAACGCATTGAAGACATTATTAGTGCTACTGTTTCCCTACTACTGATTAAAACCAACGTTATTATGGAGCGGCGACGTCATTTAAGCAGGGAAGAAATGCTCAGAGCCGTGGGAATGATAGAAGCTGGTTCCCGGCAACGTACTGTGGCTTTAGCTCTGAATACAAGTCAGAGTGTTATCAGTCGACTTTGGACACGTTACCGAAGCACTGGTACCGTGGCTGAGCGCCATGGAGGACGGTATCGCTGCACCACACGGAGACAAGACCGATACATTCAAATCTTAACTCGAAGAGCTCCAACAATAACCGCCATGATGTTAGCCGTGAGGCTTCATCACTCTTCAGGGAACTTAATTAGCGACCAAACAGTCAGAAACCGCTTGCATGAAGTGAACCTTCATTCCCGAAGACCGCTACGGGTACCACCTATAGCAATGCACAATCGTAGGATTCGATATCAATGGGCTCTTGAACACAGAAATTGGGCAGAAGAACAATGGCGTTTCGTGTGCTTTTCTGATGAGTCTCGTTTTGGTATGAGACCGGATACAAGACGTATACGACACTGGAGAACCCCTGGACGCCAACAGCGATTAAAATCCTGCCAGGAAGTCCATCCTTATAGTGGTGGAACCATCATGGTATGGGCGGGTATTTGGATCGGCGGAAGAACTGAGTTGATTTGGATCAGAGGCAACCTCAACGCTCAAATTTATGCTGAGACGATTGTATCAGACGTCATCGTTCCTCTACAAGTGCAAATCGGTCCCTTATTTCAGTTAATGCATGATAATGCACGACCGCACACCGCAAGAGTTGTAAGACAGACTCTCGCCGCAGCTAACATCAATGTCCTGCCCTGGCCTGCTCAGTCGCCAGACTTGAACCCGATTGAGCATGCATGGGATATGCTACAGAGAAGAGCTCTGCCGAATATGGAGGGTATCCAGTCGCAAGAAGACCTTTTTTTGTTGTTGCAACGAACATGGGCGGCCATTCCACAGCGTGATTTGGATGAACTCATTTTGAGTATGCCAAACCGATGTTCTTGTGTTGTTAGTGTTCGCGGTAGAAACACGGATTATTAATTGTTTAAGTTACCCAATAAAATTTTAAAGAAAACTGTTATTTCAGTCTTTTTTTCGAACTTTTGTGTTAGTGGTTCAAATGTCAAAAATCCCTTTATTAGGAAAATGGCAAATTTCTTTATTAATGCAAAGGTGACTTGGTTTATCGTTACTGTGACAAACGAAAACACTTTATTTGATGAATCCTTAAAGAAAATTTTAATTAATATCAATCAGGAGAAAAGTTATTGCAAAAATATATGTTGATCCCTAGACACTTTTGATGTGTGTAGGTACGACTAATTGATTACAATGGACCAGTTTGGAAGAAACAAGAATGAGCTTTATAAATTGATACACCTAACAAGCGATTGATAGGCTCTTGGTAAGGATACACTTAATCAGTTCAATATTTTAGATAAGATAGAAAGATACTAAAGCAATATCCCGCGGCTCCAACAAAAACATTCCTTTTGTAACTTTTTTATATCTTGGGAAAATATTCCAAAAAAGTCTATTGCATTTTTATCGTCCCTCTGTTTAACTAATAATTATAAGTACAACACAAAACTTGTTTGCCAAGGTTGGTTATCAAAGTACAGTCTACACCCGGGAGGCCATTTAATAAAGTCGCCTGTCCCCGCCCGAGGCAATGTGACTTGAATTTATTACTATCTGTACAAAAGTAAACCTAGTATTCGAATATTCTGCCAACGAGATGGTAGAGCGCTCGCGTAGCATGCGAAAGGTACCGGGATCGATACCCGGCGCCTCCAGGTTTTTGTTATCAGACTTTGTGTATTATTTTGAGTCATTATAGTATCAGAGGTTAGAGAAGTGCGGATCTTTCATGAACTACAGAAAATTATCAGAAGAATGACGTTGATGCATTTCGCGACGTATCCTTTGAAATCGAGATCTAGTTGGCGCCTGGCATGCATTCTAGTCGCACAATCGAGATCTAGTTGGCGCCTGGCATGCATTCTGGTTGCAAAATCGAGATCTAGTTGGCGCCTGGCATGCATTTTAGTTGCACAATCGAGATCTAGTTGGCGCCTGGCATGCATTCTAGTTGCATAGTCAACATCTAGTTGGCGCCTGGTATGCATTCTAGTTGCACAATCGAGATCTAGTTGGTGCCTGGCATGCATTCTAGTTGCACAATTGAGATCTAGTTGGCGCCTGGCATGCATTCTAGTTGCAAAATCGAAACCTAGTTGGCGCCTGGCATGCATTCTAGTTGCACAATCGAGATCTAATTGGCGCCTGGTATAAATTCTAGTTGCAAAATCAAACTTGGTGTAAAATGTAATTATGTAGTTACTTCGAATACGTTGACCTCGTTCCCGCGTTCCTTGTTCTCTGCGTTTAATTAAAACATAATTATACCGGAAGACCATAATTTGAAAGCAGCGCAGTCGCTAGTGAAACTTACTTGAGTTTTGAAAAGCGTCGCTAACAAAGCGTCTCGCTACAAGAAGGCTTGACTCTCCTCCACGTCATGACATCCTGGTGTCGCGTAATAATCCCTACTGTTTTCGTGATTACGGCAAAAATACAACACACTTTTTCATTTCAGAAGACTCGCGGCGGGCTTGCTAATTTTTCAAAAGAAATTAGTCTTGGATAGGTGTTATACCGAATCATAATGTGAGTAATAATGTAAATGCAAAAGTAGACAGACATGAATATTAAACAATTTAATTTTCCATTGGATAGCTTTTGTCCGTAGAATAATATTGACGTCTCGGCAGTTTTTGTATAGAAAAACTGTCATACCAAAGTATTATAATCGTTAACTACACAAAATTCGGTTTCCCTTGTACTACTGCGATGATCGGTTACAAGCTTATCAATTACCTCGTTACCATAAGTCACTCGTTTTTACGACAAGGAAAAACAAAGGTCCACCCTTGTGGGGCGTTCCGGGGTCAAATAGAATCCTGGCTGGGAAACTAATTTTAATGGTCGCAAAGGGCCTCGGGCGCATATTTGTCGGAATAACGGGAGGGACACGAGGTCTGAAGTCCGACAAAACCCCAGCATGACATATTTGCAGAATCCTATATGGGTTTAAAAGGAGACCATGGAAGTAATTTCACAGACGTATATTATTTAAAACGAGAACACCTATTCAACTAACTGACAATATGTTTATAAGCTTTAATTAATTTACCTACGTATAGATTGAAAAAACAGACACACGCTTAAATTTTTAAGGCAGTATAGGAATAAGAACAAGCTTCGTTATGAAAACTCAAACTCAAAGCATTTATTTCAATTAAACCTTGTACAGGCACTTTGAATTGTCAAAATTAGTTAGTTAGTCGGAAAGTTGAAGCTAGTTGCCCATTCCAAAACGTAGATCTCTATGGAGAAGAACGGGCAAGAAACTCCATGGACACTCTTTTAAATCAAGTTATTACAAAATCCTGGGTACATTATTCTTGTTGCTTCTATATGTGAGAACAATGTAAAAAAAAAAAGACAAATGAAGAAACAATTCAAAATATAAGATTAAAAATAAGCCTTGGCAGTTAAGAGATGACCAGTCTCAACCGACGGCACCCGTTCACGAACATGACACGTGGGTCAGCACCATCCAGCTCAACCATTTTGTAGGGAACCGAATAATCCAACACACGCGCCACCATCGGTGAGACATTTAAGTGAGCATGACACGTTCTCAACTGCCATGCTCTTTCAAATCAACAACAAAAGAAAATCATAATAAACGAAAACATGGTTCTTACATTTACAAAATTTAAAAAAAAAAATGCTTCTAAGTTATACAAAACTATAGTTTGCAATTTATTTAAGATGTTAATATAATTTACTACCAAACAGGAAGAGGTATCTAATATTGCAATATTCAACAATTAAAACTGGATTGAATAAAATAAAATTATGTTCGTAATGTCAGAAATATTGAAAAAGAAAAAGGGAAGCACCTCTTCCAAATATTGAAATTTTAACTAGTGAGCCCAAGTGCCTGTGGAGAAGGACCAGCATTAAGCCAATCATTTTTATCTACGATATAATCATCCAACTTGTAATATGCTTGTCTACATAGTGTGCGTTTAATGCACGAATGAGCTCTAACCGGCTAATAAACGTATCAAGCTGGGCTTGATACGTTTATTAGCCGGTTAGAGTTCCGCAAACTACCTTTCATCGTCAGATCAGCTCGAAGGTACCATTATATTGTCATGGTAAAGTAACTACATACATTAGCAAAGTTTCAAATGGATACAACATGCACCAGAAAGAGGATGAAATTCTGATTCTTAGATTTTCTTACAAACATACATTCAGGTCGACATAATTAAGCGTGTTAATGAGTGAAAATATTTACAATGTTTACTGGGTTTTCATCTACAATTGAAAATGACACATCATTTATTGAGTTAACCGACAATTAGTTTATTTACTTTAAATAATTGATTACAAAGGTTGTTATTATTGTGTTATTGTGTTTGTATCTATAACAAATCATGTAAAGGTGCTTTTAGTGAGCGTTTCACATGTAACTATGATGAATCTGTCTAAATACATGACTGAATGACACAATTTATAAGTTGGTATACTGAATGCAACTCATAACAAAATTATACTTGCGCTAGCTCTCAAAACAAGTTAGGTAACAAAAAAATTGCAACAATGGCCACAGGCAAACAAAAAAACTAAATAACTAGTGCTGGTGTAGCATGCACAAGTACCAGGGCACCAGAGATGACAAAGAGAACAAAATACCCGCCAACTCTTGAGTGTCCTTTCACACTGTTTCGTTTGTAACTAGCGGCTGCTTTATGTTTTACATGTGCTAACTTTTTATGCAATAAAACTGAGGCAAGAAGAAAAGCCTCCCTCTATTTTAATTTAGAAAAGTTTTTATTAGTAAAGCTTATAGTAGAAAGATGAGAATAATATATTTAAATAAACTATGTTACACGGTACACATACCCAAATTCTTCATTATTTTGTTAAACATTGGGCACAATCCAGAGACATAAATCAAAGATTTGCCCTCACCGTACTTAGGTACGTCGCGCGAGAAATGTCAATCCTAAGCGAAGCGAATGTACACTGCGATACATTTCGCTCGAAACAGTTCTTGACACATCGGAGAAACTTTGTCGTTTTAAGACAAACAGCTGTAAATAATGCCGTCTTGTGTCTTCAGAAAATGTATCAAGAATTCCAAAAAGTCATTTATTTTATTTTTTTTCATTTGAAATTGGTTTGCTCTTGACTCTAGTCTAGGTCAGAGGTGACAGAGACAAAGTCGACGATGGAGTGAGCTTACCCAGAAGAAGCCTGTTCACTCTTACTTTGAAGAGATTCGGGTTATGTGCGCTCGGAAACACAGGCGCAGGTAAAGAGTTCCACTCTTTTGCTGTGCGCATTATAAAAGACATTTGAAAACGCTTAGCGCGAATTGGTGGAATAGCAACTAGGCAGGGATGGTAACTTGCTGTGAGTATGGATGACCGAAGGAAGAAGGGGGCCGGTGGAATGACGTCGTGGAGTTCTTGGGCACACTCACCGAAGTACAATCTGTGGAAGACCGACAAGCAGGCAACCTTGCGGCGATGAGCCAACCTGTGAAGCTTGGCATCCACCATTTCTACGTCGCCAATGAACCTCTTAGCTCTGCGTTCCACCGAGTCAAGCGCGGCAAGTTGGTATTTCGCTGAGCCATCGCAAAGGTGGCTGCAATACTCCATGCAGGATTGGACTTGCGCTTTGTATAGGGTTAAAAGCTGTCCAGGCGTGAAGTATCGCTTCACCTTATTTAGGATGCCCAGCTTCTTGGCCGCAGTTTGGGCTTTGTACTCTGAGACTAGACGTCAACTCCATGCCTAGGAGCTCGAGCCGATCTGTTACAGGAACAGATGAACGCCGAAAAGTAGGAGTCATTTTATTTCATTAAAGCATTTCATTTCATTAAAGGTATTACTTTCAATGTGTAAGTACATTTTTATTTCAAATTAAATAATTATGATTTCAGAGTTAATAAATATTTTGAGGGATGATGCCATTAACAAAAATTGCGTCCCCATGACAACAAAATGATATTGTAGTAGTTGTCAAAAAAAAAAACCGGCCAAGTGCATGTCGGACTACGCACAATGAAGGCTTGTAGTTGGAATTAATTTAAGTATCCCAAAATCAAACTTAACATTATAGTTACAAAACATGTTCATTTCCATATCTATACATATTCCCATACATTGATATACGTCACGGTTCTCCAACTGCAAATGTAAAATTGAAACCGCAAAAAAAAAATCTTGTAATACCTACTAGATACAAATTACGATTTTCGGACTTTTTCTGAACTTGTCCTGTGAGACCTTACTTCTTGCCAAATTTCATGATTCTGATGAGTATCAAAATATGTCGCATAAATGGTCGTATTTTTAATTATTAATTTCAACTGAATACCTCCACGCGTTCCTGAGAAAAAGGGTCTCGACAGACACAACGAAGTGATCCTATAAGGAGTATAAGGGATTCCGATTTTTCTTTTTGAGGTACGGCATCCTAAAAATCAGATGTGTGACAGATGACAACTTACGCACAATCGTGATCCTTTAACGCGGTAGGGCTAAACTTTCGTTATAAATCAATGCTATAATCTACCTAATCACATAAGAATACGTCTACTGACGGACAAAATAATAGTTGATTTTTTTCTCTTCAAATAATATTCTACTCCCTGATTTTCTGCAAAATTCTACGTACAAGTACATTCTATATTTATTTATTTATTTAACACTTCAAGCACATAAATGTACAGAGGCGGACTTAATGCCATAGGCATTTTCTACCAGCTACCAGTCAACCTTTGGATGATGCAGAGACAAACAGTGGTAGGTGAAATCACAACAATGTGAACAAACAATAATGTGTATTGCCTTTCGCAATATTTAGAAAAATGTAATGGAATTTCTTTTCTCTTCTTCTACATTCTACAATTTGGGACCAGGCTTCATAAAGAGTTGGTATTTCTTAAACGAACGCCTGTAAAATCTATACTCATAATAAAGCTGACGAGTTTGTTTGAACGCGCTTTATTCTGGAACCACCAGGTTTTTTGCATGTCATAGCCTAATTCTTGAGGGATGTTATAGGCTATTTAACTTCACGCTACGACCCTTACGAGCCGAGCTAAAAGAACAAAGTCCGAAAGAACGCTTAGCGAAAACGAAGATATAGCGCGGTCGGGCGATGTGATGCGACGCAGTGAGGGAGTCGGGGAAACAAGAAATTTTACGCGGTTGAAGTCGCGGGCAGAAGCTATTAATGTAATAAATATGCAACAGAATATTAATTGTTTCATTAAATACTTGATTATTAGTAATCTTTCATGTTTTCAGAGCAGAGCCCCTAGTACTAAAGTGAAGTGTTAATCTGAACATTTTACTTTTAAATCATATAAGTACTCTCATGAGTATAATAACATGATAGCTGTAGCTAAAAGTAAGGAGCGTTTCATTCAGAGAAACGACGCGGTATGATATTTACCATAAAATATAAAATGCTTCATAAAGGTGTTAGTCGTTACTGTTTTTTCCCGATTGCACCGAACGTAACATTTCTCCTATTTCAATATACTTACTACAGTTAACATGAAGCTTTTGCAGAGACCTCTGGCAACAAGATTGCGCCCTCCCTTTGCAGAGCCCTCTAGTAACAGTATTATGCCCTACCTGTGCTGAGCCCTATAGTAACAGTATTATCATTTCCTTTGCAGTGCCCTCTAGTATCAGTACAAGACCCTCGAAAGTGCATTTTTACCAAAGCGCCGCCAGCGCCATCTCTGTATAGGACCGCGAATGACTCAGTGAAAGCAGAAAGGTTCGTTTCATTAAAGTACCCCTCTTCGCCGCGAGGGGAGCAGAGTGCAACCTCTTTCAAACGCTCGCTTACGAAGTAGTGCCGCAGGTTTCACAGAGATGGCGCTAGTCGAATGAAAAACGAACGAAGGGTTAAATATACCCCTGGGAACAGTCAATTTTTAATGTTATTTTCGCATTGTGAATTCAGATCGTTTTTACTGTCGCGTTTCCCTATCCATGGCAGTAAGAATTTTCTATAAATAATAGAGAATTCGTAAATGAATATTTACATACTTTAAGCGCCCTCCACCCTGAAGCGGACGTAGAAAATCACAGCCGAGGACTTACCTGAAAAAAAAAACATCATCAGAAAACCGTTTATATGTCCACACGTTAGATCAACTTTGACTGTGTTTCACGAAATTGCAATGAATCAAGAGCAAGAAGTATGCATCCTAACTATCAATTGTTTATTATCTCGCACAAGTAATAAAAATCGGGTAAATGTTGCAATTTTTTTTTTTTGCTGTAAACTAATGCAAAGTTAGGAAAAGTGAATCAGTTAGAGTCAAGGGTAATTCCGGGCGAGATGGCCGTACGGGAGAGATAACCAGTAGAAAGTAGTGCGAGTTACAAACAACAAATGGCGTAAATAGTAATTTAGTTCGCTTCGTTGTGTGATCGGCAACAAGTTGAAGAAAGTATAAAAAAAAAATGAAATGTAAGTAAATTCCACATTGTTATAAGTTTTTATTTTAATTAAAGGTGCATAATCTAAGATAAGGGGTTAACATAGTATGTGGTCACAAAAAGTTTTCTGACGTTTTATTGTGAAGTTAATAACTTTGTTCGTATTCTAACCTAAAAACGGTCGTTGGATATTCCATCATGATTTTTGAAAATGATATGGCCATATCTCCCGTGCATTTGGTATATATGACTTTAATCCCGTAATACCGACAAATCTCGGACAGCAGTTGCGAAGAAATACCAATAGATTTCCTCTGGAAGTGAAGTAGACGAAAATGAAGTGGACAACTGCCGACGCTGCGGCGAGAACTTATAAGACACAACTAGTTGAAGGTTGATTGCCATGTAATATTTGCAAGCTGTTGGTGCACGAAAACCGCACAAAGTTTAAAGACATGTGATCTAACTGCGGAAATAAAAAAAAAACTGGCCAAGTGCGAGTCGGACTCGCACACGAAGGGTTCCGTACCACAAGGCAAAAACACCGAATAAAACATGTTTGTTGTATGGGAGCCCCCCTTAAATATTTATTTTATTTTAATTTTATTATTTCTTATTAAAGTTAAAATACAACTGAGTATTTTGTGAATATTTCAAGTGCCTACCTGTTGCCATTTTTGATATCGAGCAAAAAAGGGCAAAAAAATCGCGTTTGTTGTATGGGAGACCCCCTTAAATATTTAATTTATTTTGTTTTTAGTATTTGTTGTTATAGCGGCAACAGAAATACATAATTTGTGAAAATTTCAACTGTCTAGCTATCGCGGTTCTTGAGATACAGCCTGGTGACAGACAGACGGACAGACGGACAGACGGACAGACAGCGAAGTCTTAGTAATAGGGTTCCGTTTTTATACGGAACCCTAAAAAAGACTTCTATTTTTCTTTCCCTAACCTTCGTTAGGGACAGGAAGGGTAAAGGAAAAGGCAAAAAAGTACCGGCCATCTACATCCGAGCCCTGTGGCCATCACTCCCGGACACTCTGGGTGAGATGGCCAGTCGCATTTTTTTTAACCTAAAATATTTCTGTGTTATGTTGATTTAAAGACTGTGTTCAATTAAGATTTTATAAGAAATATACATATTGTTTTGTTTGTGATTAAAATGGTTGTTTTATTGTACTTGGTTTCCTGGCTATAGATCTTTAATGTTAGTAGGGCCATCTCCCCGGACTTACCCTATGTAAATAAACTCGTAAACAATTCTGTACCTATCATTTTGTGACGTTAATATTAAGAACTTAGTAAACTCAGCATGAAAGTACAGACGCCAGCACATTCTGTCAAATTTCTTTAAAACATTTTCAACTTTATCGCTAAAGCACTATGTTCAAGGTTGATTGGGAAAATTTGACAGTTTCGAGTAGCTTAATGTGCTGGCGTCTGTACCTACATGCTAGCTACAATTATATGATGCTATTACGTTCAAATGATTTTAAAACACATTTCATAGTTACCAAGTAACCCAGAAACAATTAAGTGCTTAAACATATTTAGATTCAAAATGTTTTCAATCTACACTATAATACATTTTTACGACTCGACAAAACATCGAGATTTCTTTATTATATTTAAGTTGTATGTAATGTATTGTACATATAAATCTCCCGGAATTTTCTAAATGATTGTGAAAACCGCATCAAAACCCGGTGCCTAGTTCATTAGAAAAACAGGGCGGTCACACGAAAGGTGACTTTGTTTTATAGATGAAAAACACAAATACGGTGTCGGTGTCTATCAACCAACTGCAAAGACTACAAAGACAACGTATCACTAATTCAGTCTTTCCTAATGTAAAGCCAATAATCGGCGCTAAATAGCTTTTTCCACCCTTTGCAACAAATAAACAGTGATCTCAGCTCAATGGTTTACTGAAATTAATATTAACGAAAACGCCTTACAGTGCAAAATTAGTCGCCGGCCGTGCATAGAGCGATATTCCCTTGAAATACAGTTGTCTTTGAGATAAACCTAAATACTGAATGGGTCCCTCGTAGTGTCGTGGCGTTACCTGGATTAACGAATACGTATGCCATAATAAACTTTAACTACGTTACGTAAAGTCTAGTTTCAGTTGACGTTGTAACGTGTAGAGGAAATGTCAACGTATTTTGCTCATTCGAATTTGAACGTTATAGCGGTTTGTTTTAGGTTCAGAGGTGTTAGCACGAATATGGTAAGGTAAACGTGTGAGTTGTTTGCATAATCGCAGCGTTCCATCGGGCCAGGACAATAGCATCCATGTTCAGACCGCACTCGGCTCAAATATGAATACGGAAGTCGCCGCACGCAACCGACAATCTGCATATATTTCATAAAATGTTCACAAAGCTGAACATTCCGTCGACAAAAAATATTTAATAACAATTTGTGTAATTTACATTTGTTTCAAAGGTTCTTTACAGAGGAGCGGTATTAAAGTTCTTTTGATAAACAAACACAATTAAACAGTGAAAGTAACTTTTCATTTACATAAAAGCATCGTCAAATTAAACCGCTTAGTAGCAGAGTATTTGCAGAAATGGAATGCTGCGCAGAATAAAATTAGTATATTAGTAGGCGTTCTTACGCCTACTAATATACTAATTTTATTCTTCCCTATCACCTATTCCTAATTTATTGTTCCCTATTTAAATTTCCTAAATAGGGAACTAGGCAAGAGGTATTTTGTACAGGTTGTCCTGATAGTAAGTGATGATGCTGTCCAAAAAATTGAACCTTTCCTTTGGTTATGGCTATAGGTACCTATTTATTATTTAAACAGAACAATCATCGTGGACGTAAGATTCGTGGTCAAATATTTCAAGACTCTCGTAGTTCCATTAACAAAACCTATTCAGTATTTGATTATTAGATAGTTTGAATTTCATAAGACGC
Source organism: Mesoligia furuncula (assembly GCA_916614155.1). Classification (NCBI taxonomy): domain Eukaryota; kingdom Metazoa; phylum Arthropoda; class Insecta; order Lepidoptera; family Noctuidae; genus Mesoligia; species Mesoligia furuncula. The sequence goes on along the minus strand of OU744791.1, from coordinate 748,101 downwards.
CATATCACATACATGATACTTTTCAGCAGCCATCATTTTGCAGGAAACCAAATACTTATCGCAAATCAGATAATATTTTTCAATAGGTACAGGGACTTCGCTTGTGAATTGGCAATAATGAACTTCATTATTGAAAGCCTCTTCCAGAAATGGGCTAAACGAATTGCAAATGAAATCACAGTCGAGATTTGGGGCAAATATCGAGTCCGTAAAACCCAATCCGGCTAAAAGATTTTTACAGCTTAACAATAGGAGTCGGGCCCTTAGATTCCGAGACCCACAATCTATAATATCTTTAGATAAATTACTTGTTTGAATTGAATAGCCGGATATTAAGTTCTTACTAAGTGCCACTGAAACTAAGCATACATTCAGATTTCGTTAATCGGCGAAAAGGATTACAAAAATATGATCATGTAAAAAGAACATAATAAAAACAAATGAAAATGTATCACTGCAGACCTGAAGCAGGACAGACTTCAGCACCATGCCGGATGTCGTCAAAATGTAAAAGAACTTTGACAGCTTCAACCAGCTGTACTGTTCGCTGTTTTAGCGAAGTGATAAATAATATAATTGGGTAGTGTTACAAAGCCGTCGTCGGCCGGACGCGTCGGGGGCTCGGGGCTCGTGGTAATTGTGGGCCTCGTTAGCGACCTACCAGAGTCAGTTAGTGCCTGCTAGTGAATAGTCCCGGGAAATTCCGGAACCGAAAGTACCGGGAAATCCCGGAAATTTGTGTCGTTTTTGGAACCGGGATTTTGTTATCCAAATCCCGGTTCTTTCGGTACTTTCGGGAAAAGATACTTCGCGTTTCGAATATTTCTAATTTTATAGCATAAAGCCCGACCGCTTAAAGCGGAATACACTTGCTACCTAGCATGCACAAGAAGCATGTATGCTACAAGAGCATGCTGCACGAGGGTGCGGGAGGGGCTGGTGGCGGCCATCGCATCTTCGGAATGTTGTGCTTTGCGTTGTGTTTGTGATTTTGGTGGACAGTGCTTCGCAAAAAAGACTCAAACAAGACTGCTTCCTTTGGGCAGAGCCAGCTTACGAAACTAAAGACCGATGACGGCAATATCGTATCCGCCAAACCTGAGCTGTTGAGAGAGATCGAGAGTTCTATGGACAGTTGTACATGTCAACAAGGAACCCCGTTATGGATCTGGCAAACGACTCAAGAGCTAGATTGACCCGACACTATACCGAAGACATCCCGGACGCCTGTACGAGATTAGGATAGCTCTGAAGCAGCTCAAAAATAACAAGGCGCGCGGGTGATGACGGAATGACGGAATTACGGCCGAGCTCCTGAAGGCCGGCGGAAAACACGTTCTTAAGGCCCTTCAGAAGCTGTTTGATTCCGTCATCATACTCGAGGGCAAAACACCGCAGGCATGGAACAGAGGTGTGGTGATACTTTTCTTTAAGAAGGGCGACAATGCCCTTCTTAAGAATTATAGGCCCATGTCACTTCTGAGCCATGTCTACAAGCTGTTTTCGAGAGTCATCACGAACAGTCTCGCGCGCAGGTTTGACGCCTCCCGAACAAGCCGGATTCCGTAAAGGCTTTAGCACCGTAGACCACATACATACGCTGCGACAGGTTATACAGAAGACCGAAGAATATTACCTGCCTCTTTGCTTAGCGTTTGTGGACTACGAGAAAGCCTTTGATTCGATTGAGACATGGGCTGTGCTGCAGTCTCTTCAACGGTGCCAAATCGACTATCGGTACATCGAGGTGCTGAAGTGTCGGTACGAAAACGCTACTATGTCAGTCCGACTCCAGGATCAGACCTCGAAACCTATCCTTTTGCAGCGAGGTGTGAGACAGTGCTGAGACTATGGAGGACCTCAGTACAATGCTCGATGACCTCAGTAGAGCCTCCGAAAGAGTGGGTCTTAAAATGAACATGGACATAACGAAGGTCATGTCAAATGCCCATGTAACACCCACTCTCATAAAGATCGGAGACACTACACTCGAAGTCGTGGACGAGTATGTTTACCTAGGACAAACTGTCCAGTTAGGTAGGTCTAACTTCGAAAAAGAGGTCAATCGTCGAATCCGACTCGGCTGGGCAGCGTTCGGGAAGCTACGCAATATCTTCTCGTCCCACATACCTCAGTGTCTCAAGACAAAAGTCTTTGACCAGTGCGTGTTGCCAGTGATGACTTATGGCACTGAAACGTGGTCACTCACAATGGGCCTTATAAGAAGGCTGAAAGTCACCCAAAGGGCAATGGAGAGAGCTATGGAGTTTCCCTGCGTGATCGAATCAGGAATGAGGAGATCCGCAGGAGGACCAAGGTAACCGACATAGCCCGAAGAATTGCCAAACTTGAGTAGCAGTGAGCAGAGCACATTGCTCGCAGAACAGATGGCCGATGGGGCCGAAATGTTCTGGAGTGGCGACCGCGTACCGGAAGACGTAGCATTGGAAGGCCTCCCACAAGGTGTTCCGACGACCTTGTGAAGGCCGCGGGAACCCGATGGATGCGAGAAGCACAGAACCGGTCGAAGTGGAGGTGCTTGGGCGAGGCCTGTCTAGCAGTGGACATCTTTCGGCTGAAATGATGATGATGAATTATGTTAATAAATAACAATTTAAAAAATGTCGGTTAAGATTATCTAATCAATAATATTGAGACTGATTAATGCTACGCTTTAATTTAATTTGGTTATGCAGAATTGCAATAGGAGTCATGTTGATTTAAATCATTTGTTTGGAGAAGATGTTTAATATTTTTTTTTTGATAAATATTATCTAGGATAAGGTACAAATGTTAATAAAGATGTTGCTGGTAGAATATGCGTAGTTACCAATAAAACAAGAAATAAAACGTTTTATTTGATTTGATTTAAATGTTTTTATTTTACCCTGTCATTTCGTCTTTCTTTTACTTTCTCCGTTTCAACTCTTCATCTTTTAAAGGCTTACTTAAAGTATCGAAAGTACCGGGAATCCCGGTTCTTTCGCCAGAAGGTCCCGAAAATCCCGGTTCTTTAAAACAGAACCGGTTCTGCATTCCCTAGTGCCTGCATGATTAACACGTAGTCTTTCACTTGTCTACTTGTTCTGGACTTGGGGTTAATTGATCTGCTGATCGGCCGATAATAGAGAACAGATGTACATATATTACGTATTACAAGAATCTACTGTTTTACTGCATTTTTTGTGATGTTCCTACGTTTTTGATAAGACTGGATACCGATTCCAACATATTAGGGGGTCATAAAATGAAATGGTAACGCTACATTTTATGACGACAGAGCTAACAGGGACAATTGTTTCATCAGCCGTGTTCATCTGACGACAAATGATTTTCGTATTTTTCACACAAACAGGTAATACCTGTAGGAGGATAATTTATAAGGCCTCGGTAACTATTCTGCCATTCCGAGCGTATTTGTAGATGTAGTCCTACTTTAATCAAGTCGGGAAGATTTTGGGAAGGCAGGAATAGCTGGAAAACGCGTAGGCGTGTGAAGCCACGAAGCGGCGCGGCCGCGTGTCGCGGTGGCAATATACCAGCCGTTCAAACTCCACTGATTTATGTAGAACGAAACTTTTCAGCGTGCGATTTCCATTCAGAATTTTAAAAGGGAATACTTAAAGGCAGGATACGCCAAAACGAGAATGTATATTCATGTGGAAGTTACAAAGCAGAAAATGATGAAGGATTACAAAAATATCTATGTAACCTTAAACATAGCTATTTTTGTAATCCTTCAAAACTGAGAAGGGTCCGATTCAGACATAGATTTGGATAAAATGTCCGAATTCAGGTCGGTGTTCTTTGAAACCCCGGCAGGGTTTTATAAAAGGCAGGTATATCATTTACAAAATGATAGGCAAAGCTATCACTAAGATGAGCCGGATGTTGATACAGTTAACTTGGTTATTAGTAGATAACACATTAGCATTGAATGAAAATGTAAATAATTTTAAAAGTTGCTTCAGCATTCTTTTCTAAGTACCAATTTGTAATTGTTAATGTACCAAGTAAGTAAGTAGTTTGAATCAGGACCCAGGTGCTCGGCACGTCCCGCGCCACATCTCTGGTTACACGGTTCGCGGAACAAACTAAATTATTTATGAACGCGACCCTCAGGACCGGGCCGTTGGGGACAGAATGATATTTGTTTCCCTTATTTATCCGAAAGTGCCGTCTACTCTATGCTATCCTAGTATGTAGATACGTGAGCGATGGGCATTGCGGAAGCCTTGCGGGACGGAGGATCGGTTGAATTCAAGTGGAACTAATAAAAAGGTTCGTCATTGATATATGCTTATACATGTTTTTTTCTACATAGACATGGGTTCTATTCTATGGGTAGTAGGCTCATGAGATATACGTAGATATTCATAAAATTGAAAGGATGCATAATGCAGCTATGAGAGTAATGTTTTTGAAAAAACACCTAACAGATAGCAATCTCAGGTAGACGAACCCACTTTCTCCATTAGCCAGCTAGGAAATTATTCATACAAAAGCTGTGTATCTAGTTAAGACAGTCATTTCGCCATGACAGTGAGTGGGCCCGGTATGCAAATGGCTGGGAACCGGCAGCGGCGAAGAATTCTCCATGGACAGGTATTTGCAGCGGTAGCTTCACGCGGCAGACAATGACAGATTGTTGTATTCCTAGTCCTGCTCCGGTTCCCATCGGTACTAAAACCGTCATTTTGTGTGCTGTAAGCAGAATTTATGAATATTTAGATTAATATTAACCGAAAATGTTCTATAATTCGATATTAGATGAAGGAACCCTGAAATGTGATAATTGGCTACCTATATGTAATAGGACGCCCGCCCACTGTCAGATCGACTTAATAACTTATTTAATGGGTTCCAGTACCTATAGGTATGTATATTGCATGACATCCAAGATTTATAATAAATTGATATGTTGTATTACAGACATTGACAACTTGCACTTATTTAAGTGGAAGCTAAAGGAATTTCTAACTGATAAAGCGTATTACAAGGTGAAATTGTATCTAAAAGGGAATTCATAAGGCCAATAGTATTAATCAGATATTATGATAGAAATTACATGTGTAACTCACAATTATTATTTATCTAGGACTTTTATTTAATTATTCACTATTTACTATGACATTTTAGTTATTGACTACTGGATACTCCTTGACATTGAAAAATTAAAAATATAATGGTTAAAATGATTTTCCAATTTAATAATTTTGTAATATTTTTTGTATTTTGATAGCAGGTTGTAATTTGTGTAAAAAATTTACATTGCATGCCCAAGTGACGGCAGAGCAAGGACTTTAATCAAAACATGTATATCATCTATATATATCCCTACCAATATTGGCCAAAAAATAAATGTTTGATTTGATATAGTAAATATTTATCTAGTAAAATTGATTCACTACATACGTAGGTTAGAGTAGGGTAGAGAGCACGAACATGAACGTAATAGTCTATCGTGAAACAAGAGTCTGACTGAAATATTCGTTGAGTACAACATACGGATTAAATATCCGTATGTTGTACTTAACGAATATTTCAGTCAAACGCAGAGCATACAGAACTTCACCTGTGTAGGAAAAAGTCCCGGAAAACAATTCCTTTGAAGCGTAGTAATCATCACGTATCGCGATCCTCTGGTTGATGAATGTTCTTAGTAGAAACAAATACTAATAAAGGCCATTGCATACATCACGGCTACGGGGTTGGGTAGGCAGGGTAATAGCCCGTGGCAAGGAGCGCAGACTGGTGTCGCGAAATCATAAGCGCCCATTTACCCAGGTATTGCCGACGCAAGGTGCAAGCGAGAGCGACAGCGGATACGTTATTGCTTATAACTCCCACTCGGTACATAATTTTGATTATGAAGTCCTAGACTATTTGTCCACACTAGTTTTAATTTAACATTATTGTGACAAGGGAACGTTCAAGTATTACGTAACGCAATTTGGGGGGCGGGGGGGGTCTTGTAAAACTTTACGGTGCGTTACAGGGGCGGGAGGGGGTATTGGAACAACGCGTTACGTAACTTTTGTTATTTTTATAAAAAACTAGGAAATTAAAGTGTCCCAAGTTGGCCACCCTTTTCGTTTATGTTTTACGGGGAATCCCTCTATTGTATTGTTTTTGATTAATTGTTCGCAATTTTTTTTTGAAATACCTTACTATTTCATTAATATATGGCTAAATGAATAACATTATAACTTAAAAAATTCTTTTTTTTTTACTTATTATTATTGTAAACGCGATCAAAACAATAACAAAGGTATTTTAGCGCCTTTTCGGTACTTTGCGCAACATAATAATTCTGACTTTTAGGTAAAAATGGTCACTTAGATGTTACGTAACATTTAGGGAGGGGAGGGGGGGTACAGAAAAACGTTACGATGCATTACATGGGGGGAGGGTGGGTCTAAAATCTACAAAACATGCGTTACGTAATATTTGAACGCTCCCCAAGAAGAACATCAAACAGATATTATGCGATCCGATAATTGAAATGATAAGTGAGATTTGAAGATTTCTCCACTTCAAAACACATGTACTTAACAAAAGAAAATAGTTAGATAAAGGCACCACGCACCAGCCCGCTACACGGTTGCCAGCATCAGTCAGCCCGCAGACTAGTAGAAGCGCAATCAAATAAATCGTCGGTAGTTGCACGACGGTCCCTATTATTCCGGGCGGGTAGTGTGATCGCCCGCCATCCGTCACTCGCGCCCGACGAGCCAAGCCGCGTTGTTTTATTGTCTCGTGAAACCTCTCTAGTCTGCAGGAGATACCGAGTGTCCGAGTTGTTTGCTTTTGGTTTAGATTACCAGTAGGTAATCGCTTTAGATGCAATCTCCGGATTGTGTTTCGTGACTTTTGAAATTGATTTTCCACTTTTGATGCGTTGTTTTAACTAAAGCAAACTTTTGTACTTACACCATTTTTCTATTCACTCATCCCTGAAGGGCAAAACAAAGATATATTAAGTAACCATCTAACTATCAGAAAGCCTCCTGTTTTAAACCTCTGGCATTACTAATGATAGGTTACGGTTAGATTCAATTAGGAAAGCACAGACAAGAGAGAAACCTTAATTCACTATCTGGTAGACTACAATTAACATTGTCTACATACGACAACTGAAGTAGACAGATAATAATTATACCTATCTTTCAGTCAACACTTCAGTTAAATTGGTACACATTTTCATTACTAAAGTTTCTCTGGTTGATGGTAACAGTTTGACACAAAACGAAAATAATTTTCAGAAAAAACCGGCCAAGTGCGTGTCGGGCCACGCACAGTGTAGGGTTCCGTAGTAGCCCGTTATCACAATATAGTACGATTCTGTTGTTCTTTATTCTGAATATAAGTAATGGTAAAGATATTAGGAGTTAATAGTTATAATAACAAAAATCGACTTTAATTTTGAATTATCATTTCTAAGACGTGCGGGGATGTCGATCACTCGAATGAAAACGTAACACGTTGGTACAGCGCCATCTAGCGGCAATATTGTGAAACTTATGATAATTTATTATGGTCTTTTTAGTTTTTTTTAATTTCATATTTTGTTTTTCAATGCAATCTTTACCCGTTATAAACGAGCAACTACTTCATCTTAGTCACTTGTAAAGGATTAATGCTAAGGATTGGAGGAGGTATTTGGTACAAAATTATCCCACACCCAAGTTCAACGACTATTACCTACTGCTAAACTAATAAAGTTATCTTAACCGCTATAGTTTTCCTTTAAAGTTCATGAAATGCAATCGAGTTTTTTTTTTTTCCACATTTTTCATGCCAGCAATTTAGCTTTTAGAGTTACCCTACTGGAACAAAAATTAGCACTTTAAAGTTTAATATTTCGTAAATGGAGCATTAAATCAAAAAATAATTTTAGCAACCCCTAAGTCATTTTAGAAGACCTATTCAACGATATCCCACACGATGGGGTAGATGACGAAAAAATATTCATCCTCACTTTACATGTAGGGGAGCTACCCTAAAAAAAAAAAATATTTACCAAAATTTTGTTTTACCACTTTTCGGCGTAATTGATATACACAACACACTCCTACAAAATAACAACTTTCTAGTTAAATTACAGACAGACAGACGGACATAACGAAACTATAAGGGTTTCTTGTTTAGAACTACGGAACCCTAAAAAAGAGACTCAATTCAAGTATGTATTCTATTCAGCACCCTGTAAACATGTTGAGAAGGTATACAGCTTCAAAACTTCGTGAAAAGTACGAAAAGTAGGTACGAATGTATTGAGTCCGTAATCACACTAATATTATAAAGGCGAAAGTTTATGAGTGTGTGCGTGTGTTTATATGTTTGTTACTTCTTCACGCTCAAACGGCTGAACCAATTTTGGTAAAATTTTGTATGGAGGTAGCTGACACCCTGGATTAACATACAGGTTACTTTTTATCCCGACACGACATTCCCACGGAATCGACATTTACGCGGGTGAAACCGCGGGGCGCAGCTAGTGCATTTATATAGCTCAATCAAAAGTAGTGTACGAACGTAGACCAGCCATACCATAAAATGTTGTGTTGAAATGTTTTCAGGGGTAATACTATTACATAGTTAAATATTTTCTGGACTAACTAAGGTGACATCGTAATTTGCACGGTGGTTTGCCTTCGCTTTGTTAAGTATTCGTTAAGTACTAAAGCACGTGCCGAACTGCCCAGCTCTCCCGAGCCAAGGGATTACACCTATAAAACACAAAGTGAGAAGCCATTCGTATTACTTCCCGCATTAAAATTGCCAGTTTACGTCGAGCATTCGGGCCCTGCAACTTGTTTAGTAGGCCATTCTTGTTGATGACGTCAATAATCCCGCGGAATTGCGATCCGGACACGCCTGTGACGTCACTCGCCCATACAACTGGTACCGGGGTATCATGACAACTGGACGGTGTTGCTTTTATTTCCGCAACGTCAGTGATTCGTCAGTCTCTTTCGAAAGTGAAAAAAAATTGAGAAGAGAGACCCTTTCAACATAAGTAATAGTATTCCTTGTGTCCAAATCAATCCTTATCTGATTTTTCTGTTACAAAGCTACTTCTACAAATCAAAAAACGTTTCGTGAAAAATTATAATTTGAAACAGTTTTTAATATGTAAATCCTTCAAAACACATTAAACTAAAATAATTTTTCACATAATAATAATTGAAGATACCTAAATAACCGAAACGGTCTCTGTTTTTGGTTATTATGAAAAACGAACGGATACTACAAAAATTACACTCTCGCGTTGCGATCAAAGCCCTGCTAAATTATTTTTAGATAGATCCGCCGATTAATTTTCACGTTTTTGTACAATTTGCTAAGAAAGGCCAAATGACCGCGGTGACAGTAATTATCTCCTCGCCAACACTGACAAAGACCCATCGGTTCCAGACGCGGGCAGCTCAGCAAAACGCCACTCTTCACGGCGGCCGAGACAAAGGATCTCTTCGACCGTGAAACGCTCAACACATCGGACGCTCACCGAGACAGCAATGGCCGAAACTTACCTTTGAAACGATTAAAAAAGGCAAACATGTATGCTTTGGTACAGTTAATCTTGAAGTCAAAGGGATCTATTAATAAACGGTTTACCTTATTATACTGTAAATTTTATTTTGAAAAAAAAAAAACTTTTAAAGTAGATCTATACCGATATCCGTATGATCAAAAGATCTACGATTGTAAAACAGATCAATCGGATCTAGAGTTTATTTTTATAGTGAAATATATTATAAAATAAATATCCTTCAGGAGCCTCAAAACATTGATTTTATTAGTTACTTGATACCTCAGATTCGGAACAAAGTTACTGAATTGTTTTATTTAAGTTACTAAGTTTTCAATTTCAATATTAATTTTCGGTTATATCGAAGTTATTTTTTAGTGACAGTTTCTTCCGCATGCTTCGGGTCTTTGACCAACCGCGTCGCATCGCATCCCCCGCCCACGTTATTACTTCGTTTATGTTGGGAATCGAACCCAACACAGCGCGTTGCACGCGGTCTGCATGCGTAGGCAGCGTGATCAGCGCGTCATCGGCGAGTTGAGACGCGGCGCGACGGCGACACGGCTCGGCCTGACGACCACTCGCTTCCACGGAATCCACCGCGACGGACGATACTCCTCTCTTAAAATTAGCTTATTGTTTGTCCGGGAAAGTTAATATTGTAATTAAGAACGGCATTAAACCATTGCCCCTAAATACAGTCCACTGTGTTATTGCTCCCCGCGCTAACATTGGTCCTTCAAGGATCTCGCCGTCTTATTTGCAAAAATAACTGTCGCGGAAGTTAAACTTCAAACTCGAAGCTCTTCAGTTGCGGTCTTCAGCGGCGACAGGTCCTGCAGGGACTATCAAGGTCCTGTGCAAGAAACTTCGCGTAGCACCCGCACACGCCTAGAGGAAGAAGTTATGCAGAGGTCGACTGGCGCGGACTTCGGACCCGTCCAATGTTCGAGTCACCAACGGACAAAGAAAAACGAAAAATTGCAGATCATCGTTTATCCTGTGGATGGTTTAGACATTCTGTGAGTTCGTTATAATTTATCCCACAATTATTCCTTTTCTTTGTCTTATTTCATACTAGCTTCTGCCCGCGACTTAGTCCGCGTGAAATTTCGGCCGCATCCCATTGCCCGCCCGCGCTGTTACGTTTTCGCTTACCGTTCTTTCTTTTTCTTTTTGCTTGGCTCCTAAGTGTGGTAGCGTGATGTTAAATAGTCTATAAGCTTCCTCAGGAATTGGGCTATCAAAATGCAAAAAGATTTTTTTATATCCGACCGGAAGTTTCGGAGATTACCCAGTGGCGTGCCTATAGGTCAAACTTAGGGCAAGCCAACATACTAAAAAAAAAACCTACCGTATCGTCTGTCAAAGTTGTGCCTACCGACTGAGCTTTAGTTCTTATTATTATTTGTATTTCATATTGTAGGTTTTTGCTAACATCTATTAAAATGAATGTTTTTAATAGCACTATTTTTTTCTTTCATAAATTAAATACTAAGAGTTTATTAATCCTTTAAAAGATCGTAACTTTTCATTTTCGAGTTATCAGTTTCGCGTAAAATATGATAAGACGTATAAGAGCCATCTATTAACATTATTGGCATAACAGAGCTTCGAGTAAGTTCATATTTCACTCGCCTCCAACCCCATAACAGTCGCTTTTGCAAAATATTACAATCTGGCCGAGAGGCCACTAGATGGCGCACAAATAATTGATTGATTTCTAACTACACAATTGTTTACGATGTTGATAATATTTATAATTGGAATTACTCACAATGTGAACAGCCATAGCTCTTCATTCTTCGCTTCTTTACAACAAAAAGATGACACCGTGACCTCGGAAAGGAAGTTCTTGTTGTGCTAAATGACACATAACATCAACTTTTGAAAAACAGCGCGATTGTGATCGACGCGCGTATTGTATTTGGAAATGTCTTCACTTAATTGACGAGTTAAAGAAGTTTCGATTCGTGTTTTACCAAAACTACAGAATGAAATGACAGCATTCATGTGCTTTTGAGAATTCTGATGTATTTTACTGACACCAGCGAAGTTATTCAAATCATCGTAACCTGATGAATTCCTAGCGGTATTTTCTTTTGAGAAAAATTTGCAACAACAACAGAATAATTTGTTGATATGAGAGCAGACTGCAATCCAATGAGCGATCTGCTGATCGACTAAAATGCCTACCTATTACGTGATTTAGATTTTATATTTGTCTGTAAAACTCAAAGTAGGTATTTACCTTTCCGAGTAACGATTGCACACACTTTAATCCATCACAAGGAACAATTGCATACGTTTCCGAATTCATTTTAATGATAAGAAACTTTTTACTCACTTTAAAACAAAGGTAATCACCGCTAAAACTAATCACAACACATAACTTAGAGTATATGAAAAAAAAAAATCAAAGTAAAAAAATGCACCAGTAACCGCTCAAAACAAATTCAAACTATTTGAAATTGCATCATCATTATACTGCTTACTATTTACACACACACACACACGCTTCGTTACAAGTTCCATTCATAAAAAATCAGAAGCCAGGCTTATAAATCAGTACAATTTGCGAAATGAGTACATAGTAATGTTATCAACAACGTGAACAATTTCTATACAAACCGTCCGAAATTAGAAGCCAAATTTGAAAGCCAGCAGGTGCGAGCGAGACGGGACGATTTTTGGTTTTGCGTTTTCGCGAAGCGGCATCGGAGATGTTTGGCAACGCGTGATGAAAATTGCGCGGAATTGAAATATTATTCTTTGAGAATGTATATCTGGCAACCATGCATCGTACATATTATAGCGGCTGCCGACGCGACGGCCGGGATGCGCGGAGTTTACTTTTTAATTATTCTGATCAATTCTTGCGACACGTTTACAAGTTTACTTGTGTAGTTTTTATTTTTTATTGTTAGGCTCACGTTTGATTGAAAGCCGGGCTTTTCGGCTTTAGTGAAAGGCACGCCCCTGAGATTACCGTGTTCAAACAAACAAACTCTTCAGCTTTATTATTAGTATATAGATATTTAAACAGTTATATTCAAGTGAGTGGTTTCATTTATCTTCAATTTAAGTCGTTGAGTGACAATCATTCTTCGACGCGCGATAAAATCGCGCGCGACACAAAGGCACCGCAGGTCGCGCAACGAGCGATGCCTTTGTGTCGCGCGCGATTATATCGCGTGTCGCGCCTGTTTGAAGGAGCCTTTAGAATGCTCGTGTTTTCTCGTTACAGTAATTTCTTTCTAAAGATTGAAAAAACCTTCAGAAAGATAAGCTTTTGCCTACATTGAAAAGCCTTCCGGTAGAACTAAATCATTGTATGTACAAACAACATATTGTATGCGTTGATTAGAAGACAAACGTTGTTAATTCTAATACAATAATGAAATTCATAAATCATAACCGAGGCTTCGGTAAACCGATACAATGGGTTAATGTTTATGTACCCACTGGGTAAGTGGGTACATAAATATTAACCGCGGAGATTAAGCCTTTAGCAAATTAATACATAAATTGTTATCGATATCTGCGGAACCGATAAACTAATATCGTTCTGTGGAACTGTCCCGAAAGACACCAAGATCCATTTGATGCATTTATTTATCTTTTTGCCAAAGCACCTTTCTTGTATCAATATTTTCTCATCTATCGGCTTCGAATGTCAACATTTGATTTTCAACTGAGATTCACAGATTCAACTCCATAAAACTGAAATGTGTCCACAATTTATGAGAAAAGTGAAAGACGTCAAACCGTTCGTATCGTGAAGTTCATATATTTTCAATAGGCTGGCATGTAAGTGGCTGCGCAATAAGTCCTTTGCTTGCTTGATAAAAAGCAATAAGCGTTGAGCGGCTGCGGGGATTTGCGCGCCAAACTCGCTACACGCTAATGGTCTCAAACAACTGCGCGGAATCGGCTCACTTTGCTGTTTTATGAAAATATTTTTTCATAACATGGTCCATGAAACAAAATCACGATTATGTGTCAGATAATAAATGTCGTGAAACGCCATTTCTTAAACAAACGCTATTCATCAACATCATTGCATGTGCCACTTTGTCCTGATACCGAAACATTATGACTAAAAAGTATGGCTGTCTTGATACCACTTATACCTATTTTCCGTTACTTGCGCGTCGTGTTGCCAATAACGTCAATGTTTTTCTTTTCTCTAAGCGTGGAAGCCTCCCCGACGTTATATGAAACTTATTATACGAGCTATTGTTTGTTTATTATATTACGTTAAATGTTTACGTAAGAATTAGCGCGGCAATAACTTACGTAATTGGACGAGGGGTTGATAGCGCCGGGCTTAAGTCGTTTCATCACACTTCATTGGAGATAACTTTGTGTTCCAGCGATATCGAATAATAGTTGAGAAGTAATTGATCACAGGTTTAGACGCTAAGTCCTAACCATAAGTTGTATCAATGACTGGAACAATTTGAAGTTAGGTGTTACAATAATTGAGTCAATTTAAGGGTTCAATATTAGTTATTTTAATACATTCACAGCTGTGGTGAATGTTACTTGGTTAGCTCATATTTTGTGAACCTTGTAAAATAGCTATTTTACATGCATACACAACACAGTTTTCCGTAGCGCAAACGCTCGTCAAAGTTATATTTACGTTTCAAACTTGTAGCAACACCAGCAGAGACAATAACAAACATGGAATAAATCGTTACGGCATAATATGTCGTGTGCGATGATTATTTATTTTTTTGTCGCAGTTCGATGCGTTTGGCCCCACAAATATTATATGGACAGAAGGACCTCAGAATCATCATCTGTGGCTTGAAACTTTAAACAAGCAACATTTTATTTTTAGCTATTCGGATCCAATCCTCCGTTTGTTGCTTGTTAATTTTTTTTTCGGTTTGAAGCCGAGACGTCACCTCGTTCGGAATCTCACTGCATATAGATCTCCACGCAAGCGATCCACGTTTATTTCCACTGAGCCTTCCGTACCTTGTACTTTAGTGAACGTACCTATCATAGAAATCGCAGCGAGACCCAAACAAGGCTGCTTTGACTTTGACGGCAGGGGGCGGTTAGCGGTTTGTTGACTGAGGCGAAACTAACTGAGACGTGTGTGAATGATTAAATCCGCCCCGGGGCGGCCAATGAATGCTGGTCTGAGTGCTAGACGTGGACACACGTGCATAAGTACCTACACACAGGCACTAGCACTTACGCGTCTCGTGCCTAAGTGCATGTACGAGTATGTATACAGGTAGGCTACGATGTGTGCTTTTAGTGAGAAAGCACCTAAACGCCAATTCTTGAAATTTAAAACGTTCAAAATCTAGTCGCAGTCTCATCTCGGCGACGAATAAAAGTCAAAAAATTGTCAAAAATGAAGCGAAATTAGAGGTATTTTTGACAGATTGAGACTAAGATCAGACTGAACGTTCCTAAAATTACGAGAATTGCCCCTCGGATCATATGCAACAAGGAAGTTCGGTGGCGTATCAAACCATATTATTTTAGTTACATAATAATCATAATTACTTAGATCATAGAAACCTCAAGCAACACCATCATTTAAATTGCCCAAACCCCTCACCCCCCCTCGCGTCTGGCTGTCTGTTCGATTGAACGCGATAAACTCAAATACTACTGAACGCATTTTCGTAAAGTTTTCACCAATGGACGGAGTGGTTCATGAGGCTTAAGGTATATGTATAATTCATCAAGGTTTTGTAATCATCAGGTTAAAAATCATCGTCATATTTCCGCCAATTCACAGGCGGAAATATGACGATGATTGTTGAAGATGTCGGAAAAAGTCGTACCGACTGGGAGCTTTACTTCTACCAATGGTTATATGAAAACCCCGGTAAAGAGCCCGGTAGACCCGATAGTACGTGCTTGTGGGATATTTCCGACAGGCACGCGGGCTAAGCCGCGGGCAAAAGCTAGTTATATTAAAATTTAACTTTACAAAGAATGCACCTTATCTAAATTAATTTAGTTAACATAGTTGCGTGGCAAGAACTACTCCCAGCTGTACCATCACATTTTCTCGGAACATACAAAATTCCCAGAAGAGCAAGATAATCTTTCTTCGTCTCGAGCCCTAAACAACTTCTCTGTAGTTAGTGCGCGGTAAAATTATCTCAACCGAGCCATGAGCCGTAACTTTTTAACCAACACTGAGTAAAACAACCTCGCTCTTGTTTTGCGGTTCCGTTTCAGATTCACTAAGAATTGTATTATATTTAACGACTACCTTACAATGTTTTTGATTCAGAAAGGCTGCTGTGGTCAGATGAAGATTTTCGCGAGCAGTGATGTCACGATAATCAGTTTAGTGGTTAGGAAAATATTTTGGAGTGTTGCCAAACACACGAGCGGACGAACATCAAAAGCTAGGCAGGATTCCGTGATAAAATTTACGACCGTATTATGCAGAGAAATATTCATTTGACTAAATGGTTCCCGGTGTACCCACGTAACTGGAAGACTAGCAGTCGTTCTGCCGTCGAGTGCAATCGCCGTGGCCTCAAGATTGCTTGTTAAACAGTGCCCGGCACAAACCAAAATCACCTCTATTGCCAACCAACAGAATACAATTCCTCTCGCTTCTTTTATAAAGAATAATACGGACTACAGTTGAGAACTTTCAGATTAAAGTGCTTTATTCCATTTTAACTTTCATGTAATTGTTTGAACGGAATGCTTCGCAAAAACTCATTGGAGGTATACCTGCTGATTGGGTAAGTAATATATGATATACCTATATAATTACAAAACCTCTAATATTTACAAGATATAACAACTGAACCTATAATTTTGTTTTTAGAGTATATAAATGTTATATGTAAAGAAATTATATCAACAGTTAGTATATCTCACGTTTATTATATCTTGTGAACGTTATTGAAATGAAAATATACCAAATAACTTTATACGAAATGGGACGCACCCCCTGCTGATTAGATAGGTATTAACTTTATTAATTAAGTAGTAGAAAATTCTACAAGAATATATTCAGACGGCAAATGGCACTTGAAATATTATAACACTCAAATAATCTAATCTAATATTAATCAAAATAATTTGAATCACAACATCGTTTCTTGCTGCACAGAAGTGATCTCGTTAAAAGCGTATACCTTTCAATCAAAACCAAAAGTCATTTATTTAAAGGCTTAGAATCAGCACTTTTCGAACGTCAAACAAAAGACAGTCCCCCAAAACGCCCGCCCCGCCCGCCGCTTTCTATTACGATCTTCAGAACTCGGCTACTAGGACCACATAAACAGTTTAGCAGTGGTCTTGTGCGCGGAACGTGACCACTTCCACCATTTTCCGTTCCATTCATTCGTTAACCTTTTCCGAAAGATCTGCAATCAATCCCATGGGCATTTGTCAGGAGTTCTCCGAGATCTGACCTTTATACACAGAAGGATGTAAATAGGGCCACATAAACGTCATTTGCAGGCTTGTTCAATTTATTACGTGTCAGGGGTTGCCGCGTCATTCTCTTGATCGCTCTCTCCCGTGAGTAACACGCTACATTTAATATTTTTCAAGTTTTTTGTTGCAAATGTTAAGCTTTAATATGAAACGATTGAGAGTATCTACGGATTCCCTAGCTAGCATGCCTCGTTAAATACGCTAAGTTTAATGTAAAAGATAAGCTCACTATTAAATCAACTGAAAACTTTAAATATAAGAAAATTTAATATTCAGTCTTATGCTAAAAATGAATACCTAAAGTACACCCGAGACGAAGTTAGTCTTAAAATACACAAGAGTCGCTAATCTGTTCTTAAAGCAGAGAGAAAATGTCTTAAGTAAATTAAAATGGAGTTTAATAAGGAGTAGGGTGCAAAGCCACAGCTTTTATCAAAGAGAATTGAAGGGAAGAAGAGAAAAGAATACAAAAACACGAGCACATCGCCAGGTTATTGGCTCCCTAATGAAATATTGATGAAGTTACAAAGGGCGGGTATAAATGCTCGGTCTTTATCCGAAGAGCCCCGATCAATTATGGCACCGTTCCACTGTAAAGAAATATTAAAATGCAATTTGAACTATTTGATAGCTTACATTTTGTATTATTTATGGCGGAAGCAGTACTCAAACCGATGTTGAAATTAAATACGTTTTCAGCTTTGAGCTCACTGTTTAAAATTTTCAACAAAACAAAACAAAAAGTTTGACCAGACATCGTAATAAGAAATATATCCATTTTCATTGCACTTTTCACCAACAAAGGACCATACAGAGTAAGTAGAATGCAAAGGCTTAGGGTACTTATAGGGCGCTATTTAGAACAGGCCTCTGTCAAAATACATGCAACTACATTTTCCTAATCCAATCAATCAATACGTAGTGTACGTCTTGTGGATACACGTACCTACGCACAACACATCAGTCAACATCAGCTCAGAGTTAATATGAGCAGATGTGCGTCGATGCGAAATAAATCGGTGTTTCACCCGCGCCAGTGTACAGGCTGTCTCAATTCAGCTCATACGTTATTTATCTGGCATCAGGCCGTGACGTCATCTATCACGTAAAAACGGCTGTGTTCCACGCCAGGCTACATAGGTACCTATCACAGAGTTCTGTGTGCCTAGTAGGAACGGGTTGAATTCTAAAATTAGAGTTCCAGATAAAGATGTATCATTATTCATCTATGCTAAATAAAAAAAGCTTACGCCTCGTGAAAGATAAAGAGAAAATATGTGCTGACATTTAGCTGTCGAAGAGCCTTTAAAAGGATGGAAGTGATTTTGATTCAATACGACACGATAACCTAACGAGCCCCTATATTCAGCAGTAGGTTTTTCTTTGGTATGGTATTTAGAAAGCTTAAAAATTACACAACTGGATAATTACTCATGCCCTAATTTCATTCTAAAATATACAATCGAAGGTTTAGTTACTCTTACAATAGATTAAATCTGACCTGAAGCTAGCCAACCTTAACTGGATATATCGAGGGACAGTGAGGAAGGACGCGAGCGGAAGAGAACACCGGACAAAGGAGAAGAAGATTAATCCGGAAGCCGGCTGGCAAAAGCCGGGATTAATCACGCCAGGTAAAAGATAGCCAATATTTATCAACCATCTGAAGATCAAAATAGCTGCCTACTATCCCCGTAACTACAAGTTTAAGCACAGGGCACAGGTATGTAATCGTAGTACTTAAGCGTGAGCTTGTTTAGATAACCTGGGGGCTACCTCCATTCCTCTAAATTCATGGAAGCCTTCAAAGGCAAGTTACTAAGAGTAGATGTGCAGTATCGGCATTGCCACTGTCATCACTAATTAATACGTCTGTTGATTATGGTAATAATTCTCGATAATACAGCAATCTATTATTATGCGTTCGACTGGCCAATTAGCCACCTCAACGTGAAATAAGTTCATGGATAATGGCTCAGATTACGTACAAAACCAGCCCCAACGCAAAAACATGCAAATGAGCTCACCAATACTTTAAATTCATATTTTTCAGCGGGACACAAACTCAATTTTCTCTAGTAATTTGCAAACTGGATAGTTTTATGTCCGTGTGTTCAGAATTAAAACATCAAATGGATCTAGTTCAGTCGCGGAACGAATCAAATAAACGTGGGGCTTGTACATGGAAATTGGAACTGCGTAATTTTTGTTTGCAGCATTTTATTTTGACAAACGTCAAACGCACCCAATTTTGAGAGCGTATTGGGAAAGGAACAAAGTGATGTATGCATGTCCAATAAGAACAGATAGATTGTGAAACGTAATATTTATTCATCTATTTCTATTGCAAGGACGGTAGCGTTTGTAGGTAGTTTTATAAGACGGCGTAGTTCAGTTAGTTTTATTTGAAAGGTTTCCATTCTCTGATTGGGATTACTTAATTAATTAGGCCAAAAGATACTCAATGCATACCCTATATTTTATTCACAAAATTTTCAGTAAAAGAATAAAATATTCGTGCTCGAGTTTTGTATCGCTTTAAATGTAACGTTTTTCGCTGTGATAAGGACGGCGGCATTTTCAATACCTGCACAATTAAATATTATAGAACGTTACTTCCTTCCTACATAGTTACTCCGATTTTGATCGCAAACTAATCTACATTAACTATTTAATACCTGCATAATTAAACTTTACTTACTTCCTACATAGGTACTCCGATTTTGATCGCAAACTAATCTACATTAACTATTTTTATCCACAAATACTCGTAAAGGCAATCCTGTTTCTCTCCTTTCTACAAATTGAAAAGAGCTCAGATGGTAAGCGGTAGCCAATATGTTATTGAGATTTACAATTTGGTAGATTGTTCAAATACTATCTAAAGATGTTCCAAATTGAAAAGAGAAAGCGGGTAAGATAACAGTAAACCTGTGTAGGAACTCTCAGATGAAATTAGCATCGTAGATACTTTTACTTTATTGTTCGTTCGCAAACAGAATTCCGAAGCAATTTTCTTCAGTAAATGGAAAAACAAAGCACATTAAAGGTCTCCAGTGAGTTCTAACGACTGAATGGCTTAGTAGCGAATGTTTTATACCCGAACACTTACCACAACGAGCGCAGTTACAATCGATCGAAACTTACGGAAACCATTGCAAGTATTCTACAATATCTATTGCACGTTTGAAGTAAAACTAATGTCATAAAAGTGTGCATGCTGTTCGTGCTAGTTCGGCTGAGGTCGGTAATGTTCGTGTAGAAATAGCAGAGCGAGTTCGCAGAGCTGGCAACGACGACGTAAGTTTGTTCAAAGCCTTATTAATGGCTAGTGGACAAGTCGGGTGTGGCACAAACTACGGGCAAATGTTCACAATAGTATCTTGGACGTTGACAGTTTACCAACGTGACGAAGGGGTGTCCGACTAACAAGGCATATATTTAGAAACTAAATATAGTCGTATATATTAATAAAGAATCAATACTGGGTTACATTTTGTAGATTATTGTAATTATGCAATATTACTACCAATAGTAATTAACTCTCGCCCGTCACAGACCTTGACAAGCTACATGGTGTAATGCACCGGCAAAGCAACGCTATTATTGCCGTTATTCATCGCAAGTGACGTGGGACTTGATTGCCTAATTTAGGCTTATTCCCTCGGGATCCTACCGTAATTATTTCCACAATATATTATATACAGGTATCATTCCATTTAACCGCATCGTGGAGTCCTCTGTAATAATAATATGTAGGTTACATACATTTATATTCAGACAACAATATTAGCAGAACCCTTGGTACATAATTCAGTAAGTAAACTACAACATTGCTTTCCATTATCGGTTAGTTTGATTACAATTTTTCTTGTAAATCTTAACTTAGTCCACGTGATCTTACATCATTTTAAGGGGCTCACATGGCCTAAATCAGCGGTCACTGTCGGACTGCATAGAAAAGAAAGAGAAGCGCGATGACACAACGCTGGTAATTTATTGCAAAATATTAAGAAATTATCTATTAAAACAAAGAAAGAAATAATCTATTATTTGGGCAAAAAAATTAAAACAGGTTTAGTATGTTGCTTGTAGAATAATCTGACAAAAAAATCAGAATGATTGTATGTATATTAGTATAGTTTTTATTGTAAAAAGAAAGTTTTTAGAGGTATGTTTAAGATTTTTTTCTATCGTATCAAATTAGTTGTATTATGTTTTCAACACACTATCTTACATAGCATAATATATTCTGAAGAATATCATATGTTTTTCTGATTTTGTTTACTGTAGTCGATCATATACTTTTATTGCTTCTAAAACTTGCGTTTTTTAATCGTAATCCCCTTAACAATAATGTTTTATTTGTGTAAGTATAACACTGATACTACTGTAGCCTCTAACGCTCATGTCCTGCAACAGTTTACAGCTATGACTATGGTCTTTTCCGAAAGTAACTGACAAAAATGTAAACAACACAAAACATAAACTTTACGTCTTCTTCCTTGTAGTTTGTGCAATGCGCATACCCCGCAAAAACTACAGAACGCCAACTGCTACGCTGCAATCCTTACATACCCCTTTTAACAAATCCTCCCTTCCTTTTAAAATAAAATATACCTACTTAAAAAAAAATGTAACTATATAAACTCCATTTTCGTCGTGACGATTTTTCAATTACAATTTAATAATGCTTTGCAAACAACAACTGTTGGAATAATTCAACTTCTTCTAAGAAACCTATACAGATAAATCTTTTCGTTACTAATTCTCCGTAGTGATTGCGTAAGAATTTAACCCGAACAGAGTTTCGTTTACACTTTTATCGGATACTTTTGGAGCAGACATTAGGCTAAGTCCCTAGTATCTATTTACAAAGTTGCATTCGTATAAATGATTTACGCTTCTAATCGTTAACGCGGCCCGCATTTCCCCAATACTCGAGTGTCCGAGAAACCAATAGGTACACCAGAAAAAACTGGGCCAAGGTGAAGCAGTTAGAATTAAGATAATATCAACAACTAACTCGTTTACTAATTGCTTGCATTTTTTATTTCACGTTGTGGAAATTATTATAAACTTAAAAAAAAAAACAATTTTTTTATATTACTAGCAGAATGTACGTTGCTGAACCGTATCTAATATCCTGCTACAATTCATAAAAATAAAATGATGATACCTGTTTCTATACACTTCAATTGATACTTTCTGTTAAAATTATGTTCGAGCCGCTTCCTCCCATGCTAAGTACCACAACTAAACAAGCCCCTATTGTATAGAATTAAAACTTTGCGCGTCACTAACTACTCCGGCCTCTCGCCTCCGGTAAAAAAAACAAAGCGACAATTAATAACCCTCCGACGATCCGTCTTCTAAAACCTAACATCTAAGCTCACATAAAAATACAGATAACTCAACAATAGAACAAGTTTTTGCGATGAAAAACTCAAACATTCGTAGCGGGCGCTCTGAAACTTTAATCATTAATCATATTCTTTTGAAAGCCAACTAAAACAAGTCTTCTGTCATTTGTTTTAAGATTCGTGACGCGAGACTTTCTGAAAACTAAAAAATAGACACGAAAGTTATGATTTTGTGTCTGTGCGGAATTGCTGTTAGTTTGGAACTGAGTATTTTCTAAATGCAGTGACTTTTAGTAGCTAGTACCCACGTATTGAAACAGCAGAACTGCATTAATGCAGTACAACTATAATTCAAAACAAACCCGACACTAGCATTAAAGTTATACCGTCCGTAGACGATGCTACGCCATTGCTACGGCGTAGCAAACAACTTCCACTAACGCATTCAATTGTATAATGCACGTTGAGATCGTACACGCTATAATAGCCTCTATATGTCGGTGGTAATGTCATGTAATTGCATACATGTGCATCGTTGATACATGACGTGAGGGTTCAGTACATCCGTAGCGTCGCGTCGTAGTGTTGTAGGATAAGCCCGTCGTAGCACATTGACGTGGAGGCGAGAGACGTAGCGACGTAGCGCCCGTCGAGCAGAAAATGCAATCTGGCGGGAATTAGGATAGACGTACAGTGATATACATGAACCTAACTACAGAACAATATGCCGGGATGAGTGTTCAAGCTAAGTGGATGGATATATAAGCGAGTTAAGTCATTAGATGCGTACGAGCTAATGTCGGAATAATTGAAGATGAAAGTGGGTTTACTTGCATATCATTTCCGTTATAATGGCTGACAAACTAAGAGAAGGAAGGGTGATTAGCTACTATGCTAGACGATGAGATGTCATTGAAGCCCTACCCTGGTCTCAAATATTCACCAACCCATTTATATGAAACGTAGTTCGAGTTTTTTCGAGGTCTGTAACTCATTAGTGAAATATCATTTACAAGGCGTAATTCGCAGTTGAATAAAGTTATAAGGCATACTCGCAACTGAAATAATATTTCAGCGGCATTTGGCGTGGTGTCACATGACGTCATTAAATATTAAGATGGCTGCTAGTTATTTAATGTCATTGCCATGCCTCCTACGCTCGCATTGTCTGATTAAACTGAACGTCATTAATCTTGTACAAAGCGAACGATGTTTAATTCGTGGAAGATGAGTTCTTTTGTGTGGAGATAAAATATTCAATGATATTCTCGTGAATCGAGGAATTCTTAAATGATTTTAAATAATTGCGATGTAATCTTGATGATGCGACGGTAATCTTTAAAATACAAAGATAGGACTATGTATCATTATCTACAGCCTCTTACTTTATGTAACACCCTTATAAATTGAAAACCAGAGTTAAACTCAGTGTCGTCTAGTCTTTCATTATTATAAATCTCATAATTTACAGCTTCACTCTACTACTATATCATAGTAACATTTTAGATTTCCAGCTTTTCTTTACTTTCTGAATTTGTGTGTGCGTTCATACATATTCTTTTATAATAACGTTGTATAGCGTCTGTATACTTATTACACAACGCTTTGTCTTCTTCTTTCGAAAGTACCAAATTACTGACGACTGAAAGAGAGAAATCGGTGTGTAACTATTCATCTGATATAATTTATTAGTAAGGGGATTAGATTATAACGCAAGCGATGTCTAGCGTTGAAAGAAACATAAAACAGTTACCATCAAGCATCGCATTTTGTGAAACTCACATTTTATGTGTTGTTCGTTTGTATTTCCTCTCGATAGTCATATTTGTAACATTGATAACTCCATCTAATTTGTAGGCGTGCAGGACTGGCGACCGCGCCACGGTCGTGTCTGTGACGTCATGGCAGCACACGCCTAAAAGTTGGCGAGTTTTTAGCAAAGTCTCGCAAATTGATGCTTTTATCATGAGTTTGGGGTAACGAGATTCAAAAACGTGGCTTGGTTTAAATTACACCGAAACTTTCCATATTTGTGTGAAAACACCCGGCCTGCCTCACATTGTATTGATTTTTCCTCTAATTAAAAACGCGGTTCGTGTCGATGCGCCACTAATAAAAAACATACTACTCTATGCAGTTTATTAGGGACGTGCCGATGGCTGCGTTCGCCAATAAGGCATTTTTATTCTACGGTAGTTACAGTTCCTGAACGCAGTAAAATCAATGAACAATAATACGAAGGCCATAAAAGTGGGACACTTACTATTTCATAGAGGTCGGCAGATAAAATTACAATATCATTGGGATCATATATTTTCCAGGCTTTTCAGCAGGACGAGACTGATTGTAGTTTTATTAGTATATTTACTTTTATCTCACGAAAAGGGACACCTTTAGATAAAACTTTGCGTTACGCTAAATAAAGCTTTACTTGCAAAGTTCTTTGTAAGTCAAAAGCTAATGCGTAGATTAAAAGCGAGTGCCGACGCCGCGCGATTTCTTTTAGCAAGTAAACAAAGAAGTGAGTACAGAACAATAGAGTGTCTGGAACGTAACTAGTTTTCTATTTAATTATATTGATTTAATTTTTTCGCTGTTTGCGCTTTATTTCACAAAATGTTTTGGACAATAGTGGCCTAGAGTCTAGAAATACACGATTCCTTTGCCTAGTCTAATGATTGGTGACTATTTAAATAACTCTTTAGAACTTATTTCCTTTAAAAAAGCCGGCTAAGTGCGAGCTGGACTCGCACACGAAGGGATGCCGTACTTACCACAAGGCCAACATGCCGGAAAAAACAAGTTTTTTTTAAACGTTGCTCCACACTTGGAATTTCTCCTGTATTGTGGGTGCGTTTACAAACATTTAAACTCACATACACAAACAGCCAGACCGGGAACAACTACTTGTAGGTCATACAAATATTTGTTCCGTGCAGGAATCGAACCCGCGACACGCAGCGCAGCAGTCAATCACTTAACCACTGCGCCAACCGTGCCGTCAACGTTTCTTGTATGAACAATTGGACACCCCCTTTAATTTTATACATTTTTAATTTTTATTATTTTTTGTTATAGCGGCAATAAAAAGACACTGAAAATTTCAACTATCTACCTATTATTAGTGTCTAAACACACTGTGCCGAAAATACGCGACCGAAGTTCGCCATGATTACGCCTGCAATACTATTTAACGCAACGTAATTTCGGCATAATGTGTCTTCAGAATTCAAATAGCATTGCAGGCGTAATCATGCCGAACTACGGTCGCGTACCTTCGGCATAGTGTGTTTAGACACTTACGGTTCATATACAATACGCTGACTGGCAGGCGGACAGACGGACGGATAGCAGAGGCTTAGTAATAATATATAGGGTTCCGTTAGCATGGAACCCTATTACTGAGCCCTACAGTTGCGCCGGTACGGAACCCAAGAAACACTCATACAAATATCATATTATAAATGTGAAAGTCTGTGAAGATGTTTGGATGTTTGTTACTCAATCACGCGTAAACCGTTGAACAGATTTGGATAAAAATTGGTACATAGATAGACCATTTCCTGGATTAACACATAGGATACTTTCTATCCCGATATTCCCACGGGATCGAAACTTACGCGGGTGAAACCGCGGGGCGCTGCTAGTAACTCATAATCCTAACTAATATTATAAATGCGAAAGTGATTTTGTTTGTTGCCTTTTCACACCTAAACCACTGAACCGATCCTGAAATTTTGCATATACGTTGCGTGCGTGTACAGAAACGGATATAGGGTACCTTTCATCCCGAAAAAAAGTGCTGTTCCCGAGGAAAACAACAATAACGTTATTATGATAATAGGTGGCGCCACGTGCCTTTCGAACGGGATCAACACATGCGGGTGAAACCGCGGGGCGTTGCTAGTAGGTATATAAAGTAATACTGCTGTTTTCGAAGAGCGTAGGTAAATATAATTATAATACTAAGCATTCCTCTAATTTCGTGTTTCCTATTAATTGGAAAGTGAAAAGCGAGCGCAGCACGTTTTCCAGTCGCGTGCAAACAAAGCGTTAGAGCAGTGTGTGAACAAAAGCGCGGCTGTAACAAGTGTATTATTTAAGCAGGAGGTGTCGAGTGCCGCCCGTCCGCCGCGCGCCGCTTTGTCGATGCAGTGTTTGACGTGTAGAGCCTGGTAGGTACTATTCGTGTCAAGTGTGAAAACTTATAACGGGGAAATGTATCGTTTGCTGTATTAACAGAGTACCTACCTACCTACACTACATAAATACGAAAAAAATTATTCCGACAGTCACAAATACGAATTTCAAAATCACGATTTTTATAATTCCGAATGGTTCACAATTCTTAATATTGCCGATTAATTAGAATTCCGAAATAAAAACGCCTTGTAAAACTGAATAGCAAGACAAATAAACACATATTTTGCTCGTCAGAGAGAAGTATAACATCATATTTTTATGTCGACGGGGCCCAGCTCGGTGCTCCTATTTCTGTGTTACGGGTTTAAAGTAACCTAACCAAACCTAACCTCGGGGTGCCCTTCGCTCGCTCTTGCATCCTACGTCGCCTATCGATCGACCGCAACCATGCCACCGATGTCACCCGAAAGGTTTGTCCTCTCGCGTGTAGGGAGAACAGGTTTGGCCTAGGCGAAACTAGTTCATCCCAAAATTAGGTTTGGCCGGTAACATATAAAGAAGAAAACACAAAAAAATAATACAAATACACAAAATATATTAATAACAAAGTAGACGTTTTTAAATTACAATAAACATTACATAAAGATTTTGAATTTATATACCTACGTAACTGAATATTATATTAATTGTATCATCATCATCATCATAATCAGCCTATAATGTTCCTACTGCTGGGACACACCTCCTCTCGTGAGAGGGAGTGGGCCGAAATCCACCACGCGGGCCCAGTGCAGATTGGCAGATGTCACATGTCTTCGAATTTTTTGTTCTAGGACAAGCCGGTTTCCTCACAATGTTTTCCTTCAATGTTTTAAGAGCAGTGGTGATAAAATAATTTCCATAAAGTAAAGTGCCTGTCTGGGTTCGAACCTACGACCTTCAACTCGTAAGTCGCGGCCGTTACCACTTGGCCACCACTGCTCTTGTTGTTGTCAATTGAATCAGAATCCTAATTATAGCAGGTCTCGCAGCATTAAAAATCTGAATGTCGTTTTTCGGACCGAGAACCCATCGAGCATTTGAAATATATGAAATTATATTACATATGAAAATCGGAAAACATACAAATCGCATTTATGACTTTCGGTAAAATAAATTTCGTGATTTTTATTATAACACTATATAATTCTGGTACCTATTATGAAATTCGGACTTTTGAAAATCGGAGCATCGAAATTCGGAATATTTGGGTGTATTAACATTTTACGTTTTTTTAAGGCAATTTTTTTACGCACCAATATTTTCAAAATGCATACAAAAGTAATCAACGTTTTACCGAAAAGTATTAAAGTATGTAAATAAAATACTACAAACATGTGTAAGTTTGTAAAAATGCAAAATGGTGCAAAACTTGATTGAGCGCTGTCAGTAAATAATGTTGTTAAACTTTATACAACTAGTTAAAGTTGAGGACGTAATCGAATAATATTGAGTATCGATAACACAACCCTATATAGGGGAGGCGAGTTTAGCAACTGTCCGAAAGTTTAACGTACAACTGACAGATTCCAATAAACTATGTTTAAAAAACAAATTTGAGTTTTATTATACCGACTATCCCGACTAATATTATAAATGTGAAAGTGTGTCTGTCTGTCACCTCTTCACGCTTAAGGTGAACGGGTAGTGGTAGACCGCGAAATTCAAATTTTCCAATGTTTTTTGCAATTTGCAGGTCAGTGTCAGGTTGTATCTTGATCAAAATATGATTACGCGACAATAACACGTACATATTTAAAGAATTATAATCAATAGAATCACTAATACATATTTCTAAGTTAGATTTGTACCATAAGCACTTTTCCATAAGAGATTGATTCTTACCACTACCCATTCACCTTAAACCGCTGAATCGATATAGATGAAATTTGGTATAGAAATAGTTTGAGACAAGGACATAGGGTAGTTTATATCCCGATATTCCCACGGGATCGACACTTATGCGGGTGAAACTGCGTGGCGCTGCTAGTACTTAATATTATAAATGCGAAAGCGTGTCTGTCTGTTACCTCTTCAGGCTTAAACCGCTGAACCGATTTAGATGAAAGGACATGTTAGGTATGTGTATGGAGGCTGGGCTTTTATTCGAAGCTGCTGTGAACAGGGAAGAGATTATATTTTTATGAAAGTACATTAAATAAGGAGACTTTTTTCCTTAATTATTATATTTTTTAATAATTATTATTTAAAAACTTAATTGCAACCCACAGTAATTATTGATTTTGGCAACACTTTTCGGTTGGATGTCATTGTTGTCATTGTGAAATGTGAACGTCAATCAAGTGTCAAATTCAATTCAATTTTCAACTGAGTACTGACAACTGACAAGACGTGTGACAACCTTACTGGAACAGGTAATGTTTTCATAAATTCCATTAGGAGGCAAAGGAATCAATGCCATACATACAAATCATGGAGATAATTCGTTGGGTTTTATTTTAAGCCATCTAATATTGTTTTAGAATATTTTAATTAACAATAAGGTGTATAATTTGCTTTAAAAAATGATATTTAACCATTTTTTCTTTGTTTCAATATGCAAAAATAATATTACGACACCAAAAATATCTGGATTTAAAATATTTATTTATTGAATAATGGTACTTTTAATATTTTGTTTTTGTAAGGCCATTCTGAATAAGTTTCCCTATCAAAAAACATGACAGCTGTTCAAAAAAATAAATATTTTAAGCCCATTTTTCCTAGCATGTGCTTTGGTATAAAAATAGTTTGTTTCCCGGGAAAGGACATATTAGGATAGTTTTTATCCCGATATTTCCACGGGATCGACACTTATGCGGGTGAAACCGCGTAGCGCTGCTAGTATAAAAAAATGTATTACTTTTCCTTTCAATAAGGAGAAAGTAAATGAATAATGGTAGCGCCGCTAATCTAATTAGGACTAATTTCCTGTCCCTGAAAAATTACAGGAAATAAGTATTTCAAATAAAATGTTATGAGATCTTTTACGGCTACGTTAACGGGAAATATGGCGGAGTATCAAAAACTAGACTCTGGTTTCGACGTGGAACTGCTGGTAATGATATGAAGTAGAACAAACAGTGAAAACAAACATCTAGCGCTGTCAGCGACCATACCCGCCTTACTTGAGTACACCCAAACGACACGTTTACGGCACCGCGACGCATTGCTCAAAGCACACCGTGCGACTGTGTGAATAATTACGAGATTCATACTCCTCCACGGTGTGAATAATTTACGAGTCGGTTCTCTGGTTGCTCCGGAGTGAACTTACAATCACAGTATTCACATTAGAGTCAGGTCGCAGGTAATTAAAGTTGTGCTATAGATGGCGGGCGCAATACTGTGTCGCGTTGAATGACGCGTTCATTTAGACGGTACATTTGTCAGTTCATGAGTACGTGCCGTCAACTACATATTCTACTATCCTAGTATCCCACAGGTTGTTCTACCATTTTCTCACCTGAGTTTGTGTCGGCTTCCAGTCTTACTAGGTGAATTGAGTAACAATTTATATTTGCGTAACATATTGAGATCTGAAAACAATTCATATAAATATTGAAAACCTCTCAACTCTTAACGCCTCCTTTCATCCAAACATCTGATAACGTTTTTCTTTGGGAACTTGGAGCTGCGTTTTTACTTGCAAAACTTTTACAACAACAATTAAATATATTCAGTGAATGTTGGAGGAAATTCTATAACTTGTAAAGGCATTCATTACCACGGTGAGTTAATGAAGAAGCCGGAACTGATTAGAGTGGAGCACAAGGTAAAGCACCGACTATCAGGTCTCATTTTGCTAAATATTTAATTTATAAAGAAACAATTCATTTTTCTCTAAGCTTATTCAATAAGTTAACGACAGCGCAAGCCACATTTTCCTCGTGCAGCCAGCTAGTTATAATGTCATACCTTAAGCTTGCAATTTCAAAGCGGCCGATAAACGGAGGTCGATGGAGATATCGACGTTACTTACGGCCGGGCCGCGTATAAATTTACATTAGTTACCTCCCTGATCGCCGAGTTAATGTGCTGCTCACCGAGAGTAATGAGACGACCTACCATTGACGCTGATCACCGCTCAATACACTAAAGACTTGTTAGGATTGGACGAAACAAAGTTATTTGTAAGTCGTTCGGGGTACGGAATGAAGCTATTCTTTTTGTATCGCCTCATCGTAATGAAATTCTGGTACCAGGATTCACGCACCTGTTATGTAAAAAGTAGTTGACTAACAGATAGTGGACTGTATCAACATGAATAACATGCAAAATCAAAATAAAAGTCATTTTTCAAATTAGGCTGAGAATCAGCACTTTTCGAACGTCAAAATTACATATATGGGTCCCCAAAAACGCCCGCCCTTCATTACTACCTAATGCTTTCGCTGAGAAGAAGAAGTGGCGCACCAAAATCCGCAGCAGGACAGATTTCTGTTCAGTTAGAAAATACTTGATTTTATAAATAAAAGTGATTTGATTTAATACAATACTAGATACACAAAGTAATTAACAAGAATAGTATGATGTGAATAAAATTAAACTGAATTGACTTATTAAGTCAAATAAAAAAAAAACAATTATATGAACTCGTATAACCTGTCAGTAAGCTAATTCTGGAAAAAGGACATAAACATTGTCTCGAGGTTAATCAGGATGACCAAATATTCTTATCGTTTAAGCAGCCGTTGATGCAATTGTATGTATGCCTTTGAACAAAGATTGGATTTTACTTGAGCTTTAAACGCATTAAAAGGCAAATCTAGCAAAGAAGAGTTTGGTTTCCGCACTTTTCAGAGGAAGTTTGGTTTCCGCACTTAGTCCTTCAATGGACCATTGTACGTGGTTATAAAAGGTTATACCAAGCCCAAATGAGGTATGAACCATAGCCGAAAGCATAGCTGGAAGCCGGTAAAATAGCACGTAGTTTGCCCTTATTTCTAGTGTTAACATTGTTTGTGATTATCATTATAATATTGCAGCTTGACAAACATAAATCCAAGAGAAGCTTAAGATTATTAGAAAACGACAAGCATGTGTAATAATAGATTATCCCCGCGCCAGTGAGTACACATTCTATAATGTAAGATGCCAGCAAAATGCATCAGCCGTAAACATTTTATCGTCGAAATGATAACAAACGTTTTACTTCGCTCAGCAGCGTCGGAAAATATCAGCTGCATCTTGTTCCACGTTTTATATCCCCAGTGCAGTACGAAATCATGCGTTATGAAATGATCGAACTGTTCGAACAAGCATTAACTGCTGAAAATATTGAAAAACAGGCTGTATTTTTAATCTCGATTACCGCGGCAGTGCACACAACAATCGCCTCGTTAAATATTGGTCGCGTTTAAAAACATACACGTCGGTACTTTTGCTGAAAAGAGGCCGCGATAAGGTTTGTTTTTAGGTGACAGAGAAACGGGCGGTTAACAAAAGGTCGTTTAGATGTTTTGTGAGTTGAGCCTTAAATATAGTAGAGTTGGTAACAAAGTTTGACAGCGTTAATTACACACGGGGTTACGGTTCCGCGACCGATCTGATAACCCCGTAAGGCTGACAGTTTCCCGCAGCCCGACGAAGCCATGCAGCCCACGCGCAAGTAGACATACGACGGCGACATAAGTGGGCGGATGCTAACTAGTTTCAAAACGTTTTATACAAACTGAATGGTACCTACATTATGTAGAGCATATTGATAATAGCATAGGTTCGTCTCCTATTACTTAGGACTTATACATAATTGGTGAAATGTGGGTGTATTATAGCTACACGTCTGCATAACCCTTCGGGGGAAACAGGCGTGATATTATGATATAGAAAGTGTCGGATAGTGACAGACAACATCAAACTCCGAGAAAAACGACACATGAATCCCGTTCCAATATTGGCACTACCTGATCTATGTGGCAACATAATCCATACTAACAATATAAATGCGAAAGTGTGTCTGTCTGCTACCTCTTCATGCTTATATGAAATTTGATATAGAGATAGTTTGAGTCCCGGGAAAGGACATAGGATAGTTTTTATCCCGCTATTCCCACGGGATCGTTACTTATGCGGGCGAAACAGCAGGGCGCTGTTAGTTTTGAAATAATTGTTTGCCACATGCGAGAATTATATCAAACTAGCAGCGCCTCGCGGCAAACTATCTATATACCAAATTTCATCTAAATCGGTTCAGCCGTTTAAGCGTGAAGAGGTAACAGACAGACAGACAGACACACTTTCGCATAATTATAATATTAGTATGGATAGCATGGATAACTGCATATACCATAGGTACTTACATCCTGGTTTTATAGCTGCAGCATTTTTAAACATACCTTTATATAAAATTTAAAAATGCACGGAAATAAATTGTAGGTAACCTCTCGGGGCACATTCCGCGGAAGTTTAGAGGCAATTTAGCAAGCAACATCTCGTTTGCTATTTAAAATATGTTGCAAACGTTATAACGAAGTTATGTTTTAATAAATCTTAACTTAACTGAACGTTTCAAAAGTACGTTTGGTTTATTTACTCAAGAACTTGCCGAATATAATCTTTTTGTTACAATTTTGAATCAATAGCAAACTACATAGATCTATATATGCTTGAAATTACACACGTAAGCTGCCTGTCTCATAAATGGCAGTCTTGTCTTGTTGATAATTAAGCATAGGTATCTACGCCTACTCTCCATATATTAGTGTAGAGGCCTCTACGTACCTACCTACTATATTTCCGATCAGTCCATCCCTGCACGACGCACGACATAAAACGATAGAGCGTAGATATGCTGGCAGCAAACCATCGAGCATATCTGCTTCACTAACGTCCATGGATGGTGTTACAAGATGCGCTGCTGTCTTTCGGGATCGACAATACGTAGAGGGCTCAGTTGGGGCTTCGTGTGTTGGGCTGTCATCTCAAAACGTATCCTTGCTACACAAAACTATATGTATTTCACAAAGTACTGTTCTTATTCCAAGCTATTACTCTACAGCAGTTCGCAAAACTTTTCCGTACAGCGCAACCTACAAATCGGAGTAGGAAGCAAAGATACTCGTACATTATTCCGGACTTGTAAAAAGTAAGTAATAAATCACCCGGCTGTTCCTCGTCGGCTCGCACAGCCCCTGACATGTTTATGGAGCCCTGGTATCTGTTTCACTGAGAATGTTTGAAGATAATTGAAATCTCATCTTGGGAGGAAGTTGATATGATTGAGACGGGGTGTGATTGACTGTCATGGTGTTTAATAGGATAACAAAGGTAAACCTCGGCCTGCCATTGCAAGCATGACAAAGTAAAACTTGGTTCACATTTAGCATTCGAAAATCCCTCCATTCGACATCAATAAAAATTAATCACCACATACATTATTAATCTGAGAATTTCCACCATCAAACAACTGTAAATAAATTGATACCTTGACCTTACAGCCAACATTCCAATGAATCACTATAGTACCTACATAAAGATTACAATACGAATTAAGGGTATTATCCCTATGCTAACAATTTAAAGGTGACCAAACAAATCTGACAGCCCATTCATAAAAGTTCCACTTGTCGTGACAAACCATATTTATTTATGTCTATTTTCATAATCAATCTCCTCAGCCTTCAGGAGACGCGACAGCTTGACATTTCGCTAATGACGCCTAAACACTAGCCGCTCCTGCTCAGCAAGAATCGACGCTATGGGAAAGGAATAAAGTTGAGTGTTCTTTGTCGATCAGTCAGGGTGCGTTGAAGCGGGTTTAGGGTTGTCCCAACGTCCGGCTAACGGTTTGGTTTTTACCAGGGTCATCCGATCTGAAATGAATACATCCGGTTGGACCAGGTTTTGTTCATGGTTTTTGGTTTAACATTCGTCCAGGTCAGTTTTATTTAAAAGTGAGTATCCGCCTTTTAGTGTATTGCTTTTGTGTAATTATCGATAGTGACCTGTGCGACTGCTCTTCCAACGATAAGTAAAGCTTCAATGATTTAATTTTCGACGTCCACCTCGTATGAATTTTATCTGACCTATCTGAAATTAAGTTGCATTGAATTCACATCAAGTATGCCTTTTTCCTAGGTCTCTGTCAACCCTAAGCGTGTCGAAGGCGAAAGTTGACGCATCCGCGACATTAATCCGTGAACAAACGCGACAATCTGCGGACTCACCCTCTTAACGAACGTCGGGCCGTCACTGCAAATTGTTATTCTTACTAGTTCCAACAAGCTAACAATATTGATTTTTATTTTAAGAATAAAAGGGGAAGAAAGGGGTGACGTAATTAGATTTTACGCTGACTTCGTAAGTCTGTATAAAACTACTACACATACTACATACACCCATACTAATATTATAAATTCGGAAGTAACTCTGTCTGTCTGTATGTATGTTACCTTTTCACGCCTAAACCACTGAACAGATTTCAATAAAATTTTGCAGTGAGATAGATTGCATCCCGGAGAAGGACATAGGATAGTTTTCATCGACATACCTCGCGGGCGAAGCCGCGGACGGAAGCTAGTTTGTCATAAACATAAAAGATCGTTAACCATGAAAGCCAGACGTTAGCAATAACTAATATTTGAATAAATGAAGATGACTTCATTTATTCAAATATTACTTATTGCTAACGTCTGAATGATCAGAGAGGTTTAAGGCTGAGGTATCGAGTCCCGCGTATTATTTGGCGACTTTTCGAAACTCTTCTTGAAACAATTTCATATTGCTTCTGAGGAAACTTTGTTCAAACTTTTGTATTAAGTGATTGGGCGGCCATGGTTTTGGATCGGATACGAACCAAAAGGTAATCGGTAAATATATTCTGATTTGTGATTTTAAATTGGTCTTTCAACTTGTGTAAACTTATTCTTGATCGAGAATAATAATGAAAGAATAATGCCAATCGATAAACTTAAGATAACATAGAAGATCAACTAATAAACTTCCCTTATAACCAGTAAACCATTTCAATTTAAAACGCGGTACGATAATACAGACGCATAAACAAAAAGACCAAACGCAAATGGGTTACTCACTACTCACCACAATTTCCCAGCGACAACCGGAAAAAAAAACTCCGGTAATGTCAAACAAACACGATCACATTACAAAACATTCAATTTTTCCTGTCAATGTGTACAGGCTTAGCTCCGGCCGATCCTCTCAACATAATGGCTTGTACACACTTCTCTCGTGCGGATCGATCGACAAATATTAGCTTTAATATTCCCCGGGATGTGCAATAATAACGTGCAACCCTTTTGTGTCATGAACTGTCGAGAGTGGCTAAATGGCTACTGTATAAATGGATACGGCTAAATAAAGTAACAACGGTCAAATATTGGTCGTGTCCTTGCACATCAGATCGTCTATCACTGTTCAAAAATCTAAGGCCTTCCTCGATATTCTCTTCTTTACGAGTCCATGTTCGGAGACTGTTAAACTACAGAGGTCGTGTTAGTTATATGCCGCTGTTTATGAAATGGAAACCTAAAAGTACCAGGCGAACATATGCAGCAAGAGATCTACCTCACATCAAACATTCGCTCCCTAAAGTCTGTTTGATTTGAATTGTGTGTACAAAAACCCTTGTCTATTTTCAGCTGAAAACTATGTTTGCATAGAAACCTTTGTTTACTATGCCTATCAAAATCCTTTCTTTATCCTATGTTTGCATACATGAAGAAATAATATGGTCATGTATCCAAAAGATTCAATGAAGACAATAGTAGGATCCCAAAATTATCTAAACCACAATATTTATAACTTTAAACAAAATAATAAACAAACCAGTAGAAACGACAAAACTTCGTTAACAATGTAATTCAGCAGCGAATTACTTATGGTATATTTTATAAATTTCAATCAGGATCGAATTTAAATATTTCGTACCATTATTTTATTCAAATTAATTTCGCAAATAAGGTACGAAATAGCAATTATTCTGCTTATTTGGTATTACACGACACCTAGGCGAATAGGTAAATGTTTAATAATCTGAGACAATTTCACCATTAGACATTCAAGTCAATAGCTTAGTAGCTCAGTGTGAGGCGAGTTTGTTTGTGAACTACTTACTTCATGGTTTAACGGAAACGCCCTAACTGTTTATTAATCAGGGTAGGGTCCGTCTGGAGGCCACTCGGCATAATCAAAAAACAATCCGGGCAACATCTAGCCGAAACTCGCCGCACAGTTCCCACGCACTTCACCCCCGCGGCGGTCACGCGAACCGACCAATTCGTTTAATTAAAATACTTTAGCACACATACGTACATAAATTATTTACATATTTACACCTTTACATCACACGGGTTAGCTATACCTAGTACGGAATCCCCCGACTGCGGCCGAGCTTACCCGAGAGCCAATTATCTAAATAGAACGGCATTTACTTTCGTCTGTACAACAAAACCTTTGTTTTGCATTGCATGTCAGCTAAATTAAAATGAAGGTAAGAAAAGTAAAAAGAGGAAACTCCCTTTGGCGACATCCGACAAGAGCGCACGGATCTTGAAGATCTTAATTAAAACTTGGAATTAACCTCATGGAGCCTTTTAAACTGGAGAACTACGTGATCTCGTACAGAAGGTCGAAGGAGCACCCTTATACATATTTTGAATTTTTGTTTATCAAAAATTCAAAATATGTATAAGGGTGCTCCTGGAGCTTTCACGATTAATAAGAATCTAATCCCCTTACTAATAAACGTATTATATCAGATGAATAGTTACACACCGATTTCTCTCTTTCAGTCGTCAATAATTTGACTTTCGAAAGAAGAAGACAAGCGATGTGTAACTATACAGACGCTATACAAGGTTTATGGCTTAGGTTTAAGCAATCACCAGATATAAAGAAATATAACGCCCAAAAAATCGTAAGTACTTACCAGAATTTAATGCCCATTTTAATATGAAATTATCACCAATAAACGTAAAGTCTGATATCCTAAAAAAGGCAAGTATCTTCAGGATAATCACTGAACTACCCAAAAAGGTCACGCATGCACCAAATATGTACTCGAATTTTATTTAAAAATTTCAACCAAATATGTTACACAATTTTATCCTAATAAAGTAAATTAATATACAAAAATCATTGTTTAACCAAAAAATATAAATGAAGTTCTAAAGATTCACCGATTCTACCGTAAAATGTTTACTAAAGGCTGAGCTTCTTAGAGCTTTCAATAAAATAACGGCCACAAAAAAAATAGTTTATAAACCACATGTTTTATTTATACATACAAATAAACTTAAAACTTAATAAGGTAGTCCTTAGTGTAATTTTAAAATTTTAATGAAGAGTGGATCTTCAAAAAACTTAATCTTAGTGATAAATGAGTCTTCAAACAACCAACATTAAAATAGTCATTTGTATAGTCATAATTATTTAAAAATATTAATGAAGAATCAGTCTTCAAATAACATAACATCACACTCCTTTGTATGGTAACAATGCGATGGGTGGGAGGGGTGGGAATGAAGCCGCGAGACTCAACTAATTTGCCATCAATATAATATACTTGGTTATTTGCATACATTTTATGGCAAACGTAGTGATATATTTGGGTAGTAATGCCACAAAACTTTGGTAGTTAAAATTTGGTGCACGTGTGGCCTTTTTGGGTTATGAAAAGTTTTTGTAGTGCAGGCGTGACTTAAATAGCCCGAAAGATTTTGGTACAGGTTTCATTTATTTGTACATATTATATTTTTTTTGGATGAGGCTGTTTAGGGTAACGATTGGTTTTTTTGGTGGTCATTCAATTTCATCCCAAGGTTTATTAGTAAGGGGATAATAAGGTAAGTTGGAGAGTGTCTTTTTAATAAACTCATGTTACCTAATCAACACATTATGCTTAGATACCCACATATAGTACCGTAGTACTTATATCGTTAAATACGAAATATTTTAAGATGTAAGATTTTCGTACCAATTCAGCATTCATAGCAATTCGCGATTTGGTCGTTAAAGTCATAATATGGCTGAACGAAATATATCTGATCTGATAGCTGTTCAGCTGACATCCCTTGAATTCACCGTTGAATTGTTTTCTGACTTACCTGTAACAAAAAAGAAAAATCGATTACAAACGAGTTGAAGTTAAATAGATAATCAATCTCATTATTT
This sequence comes from Mesoligia furuncula, assembly GCA_916614155.1. NCBI lineage: Eukaryota > Metazoa > Arthropoda > Insecta > Lepidoptera > Noctuidae > Mesoligia > Mesoligia furuncula. The sequence goes on along the minus strand of OU744791.1, from coordinate 709,443 downwards.
TAAATGTCTAAATAACTCTCAAGAATGTCTGGGATATCAAGAGGCAGCTCTATCGTTGGCGATAGAGCTGTGTGAGGTTTTTCAGTCACGTTCGATTGCGATTGCGTTAGAATTTTATATGGGAAAAAGTTATAGCACCACCTAGTGGTCACTAGGAGAAACCTAATTTCCCATACAAAATTCTAACGCGCTCGCCATCGAACGCGAGTCGAAAAAACTCACACTAAGGCCTCTGATATCCCAAACATTTATAATCTTAAAATATCCTTTACGGTAAAATATTAAAGAATAGAAAACATTTAAATAAAACTTTTTTACAAAAAAAAAAACAACCGACTTCCAAAAACACTATAAATAAAGAGAAAAATAACTTTAATTTCGGAAGTCGGTGTCTTTGGATTATTATTTTAGTTTTTGCCACCGACTTCCGAAATTAAAGTTATTTTTCTCTTTATTTATAGTGTTTTTGGAAGTCGGTTGTTTTTTTTTGTAAAAAAGTTTTTATTTTTCACTTTTTAGCGGGTCAGTTTGTAATTTATCTAAGTTATAATAGCCTAATGTGAACTGCTTATCACCTTTTACAAAATATTGATTTTCCCGATGCATGGACGTTAATTGTTGAGGAGTTCTCCTAGTAAGAACCAGGAGAACTGGAGCTGATTGAGAAGTCACCATCAGCTCCACTTCACCATACGCATTGTAATGAGCATAAATTGCTTAGCAGCCATATTAAAGTAATCGAATCGCAACCCGTGAAATATTTGTCATTGAGTAGTGCCATTTGTGGTCTTCATCATCAGCTCTACTTTACCAAATCATAATTTCCGAGAGCAAATGCTCAAGTTACTTTAATAATAGACTTAGGCAAGAAAAATTTTGCTAAGGGCCAAATTTATGTTACGCTTAGTCGTGTAAAGACGCTGTATGACATTGTATTATGCGACTTGGAACCTACCAAATTGCTAAATAGACTACATGACGAAAAGGCATTGCGTGAAATGCAACGATTGAGGCTTTTTTTTATAAATCATCATCAGCCAATTGCAGTTCACTGCTGGACGTAGACCTCCCGAAGTTTGCGCCAACGTTCGCGATCTTCCGCTTCTCTCATCAAGCCACTACCGGCAACCTTTGTTAGGATAATTATACAGAAGAAAAACTCGCAAAAGTATTTCACTTTAAAAAGTATTTATTAGTTTTTAGACTAGATGCTGATAATCCTGGCTGCAGCATCAGGCCAGACTTATGTCAACATTGCATTGAACTTAAAATTTAGTTCTGTTTAAAATGAGCCCAAACACGACTACGGTGCTGTAATTTCAAGGTTTGTAGTTTTTCTGATGCTCGACTGGCTTCAGCATCAGGTCTCTATGTACTTCGGTGTTTCTCATTAACAGTACGTTTATCCACACATCGAGCCCTTTTCAATGAGCCTAAACACGATATATCTGCTGTTAGTTGTCGAGGAGTTAGGTACTCTGCAGACTATCCTGACTGCAGCATCAGGTCATAACTTGATGATCATGAGACCAAATGTGGCAAATGCCCTATCAAACATCAAAACAATTTACTAAAACAGTCCTTGCCTGTTTGAGTAACTTCTTACTGTTAAGGAGTTGAACCTTCCATCATCAGCCCAGCTACCTGAGATGGTGACAACCGTACGCAAATACACAAGATACTTCATAAAATATGCGAAAAACAATAAGTGAGCCTATAAAATTTGAGGGTTGCTCTCGATTTCTCTAAGATCCCATCATCAGATCCTAACTTGGTGACAATGGGACCACCTCAGAACTATCTACTTTCGAACAAAAAAAGAATTTTGAAAATCCGTCGACAATTGGCGGAGTAATCGATGAACAAACATACAAAAAAAAAAAAAAAAACATACAAACATCCGAACATAGTACCTCCTCCTTTTTGTGAAGTCGGTAAAAAACTGGCCAAGTGCGAGTCGGACTCGCACACGAAGGGTTCCGTACCACAAGGCAAAAACGCCGAAAAAAACATGTTTGTTGTATGGGAGCCCCCCTTAAATATTTATTTTATTTCCTTTATTTCATTTTATACACATATAAATTATATTTTTAAATATTAGAATATAAAAACACAAAAACATTTAAAAATATAAAAAATAGTAGCCCACCGGTATCGGGAACAGGGTCCAAGCTACCGGCGGTCAGGGCTCCAGAGAGAGGAACCTCCTGACAATGCGAGCCGTGTCCAAAAGTACTGCTTTCTGAATCAAGCCCTTGATCCAGCTGCCCAACGAGAGCCTCTTCAGGTGTTGGTCGAGGCTCTTGGCTATCAGTCCATTGGCTGTTACGACTATCGGCACAATGATTGCTGAGTCAACATCCCACATGTCGACAACCTCGCGAGCCAAGTCAAGATACTTGACTTGTTTATCTTTCTCGGCTTTCACGAGGTTCTCATCATGCGGGACTGTTATGTCAACAATCATTGCGCGACGCTTTGATCGATCCACCACCACTATGTCAGGCTTATTGGCAACAATAGTCCTGTCAGTGATGATGGCTCGATCCCAGTACAATGTGATATTTCCATTTTCGAGAACTGGGTCGGGCACATACCTGTAGTACGGAACCTCCGATTCCACAAGGCTGTATTTCAGAGCAAGTTGCTGATGAATTATCCTGGCTACAAGGTTGTGTCTATGCAAGTACTCTCCGTTAGCTAGACGAGAACACCCGGAGATAATATGTCTGATTGATTCTCCCGGCCGGTGGCATGCCCGACAGATGTCAACCGTGCCGTCTTTGACAATAAATCTCCTGTAATTGTTCGTCATCATAACTTCGTCCATAATTGCACAGACAAAACCTTCGGTTTCTCCAAAGAGGTCACCGAAACGCAGCCAGGCTACGGACGCTATTAAATCTACATCGGGTCCATGTAGGGCCCGGAAAAAGCGTCCGTGAAGCTCCTTACTCTGCCATACTTCCATGCGATCATTAGTGTCAAGCACTACTGGTTTGCGCCAGTTCTCTTTACCCAAGGAGAGCGGGGTGAGGCCCTTGTCCACCGCGACTACATCCCGATGCATCCCCACGTCGGTTTCTAAGAAATATTCCCTGAGACTGCATATCTCGTGATTGTGGAGAGTCTTAACGTTTAAAAAGCCTCGACCTCCACACTTTCGCGGGATATACAGCCTCATTACCGATGACCGTGGGTGATGCATTCGATTTGCAGTCAGCAGTGTACGGACCTTCCTATCCAGGGCGTCGAGTTCGGTCTGAGTCCATTTGAGTATGCCGAAAGAGTACATCAGTACCGGCATGACCCAACCATTGAAGGCGCGCACCTTGTTTCCGCCTGAAAGAAGACTATTAAATACTTTTTTCAGACGGCCAAAGAAGCGCTCCTTCAATGATTGCTTCATGTCAGTAACATTGATGGCCAACGCTTCCGACATACCCAAATACTTATAGGTTTCGGATGCGGAGAGGGCTCGAAGGTTTGTGGAGTCCGAGAGTTGGATCCCCACGGATTCCACAATCACCCCTCGCTTTACATGCACGCACATTTGTCCACACCAAATTCCATCCTGATGGCGCTACTGAAAGTTTCAGTAATTTTCAGTAGCTCCATCAGTTGCAAATTGTTGGGAGCAAAGAGTTTTAGGTCATCCATGTAAAGGAGGTGAGATATAGCCTGACCACCTCTCCTCATCCGATAGCCTAGACCTGAATCCTCCAACAGTGTGCTTAGAGGATTCAAGGCTAAGCAGAACCAAAGCGGACTCAAGCTGTCGCCCTGGAATATGCCTCGCTCGATCCTTATCGGCTCGCTATTCCTCTGGATATTTCGACATCCTGGATAGCGAAGAACCGTCCTCCATTGCCTCATACACGACATCAGGAAGGTGCGTAGAGTTGTATCTACTTTATACAACTCCAGCACCCTCATGAGCCATGTATGCGGCACCGAGTCATAGGCCTTCTTATAATCTATCCAGCATGTCGACAGATCCTTTCGGAAACGACGAACCTGTTGGCTAATGGTCATATCAATGAGGAGCAGCTCCTTAGTACCCCGGGACCCGTTCTTACATCCATTTTGAGAGACAGACATGATGGAGTTGGTGTCTATATGTTTGTTAATTTTAGCTTTCAAAATGGAGGTAAGAACTTTATAGACCGTCGGTAAACAAGTGATCGGTCTATAATTTTTGGGATCCGCGGTACTACCTGATTTATGGAGCAGGTGGGTTATTCCCGTCGTTAGGAACTGGGGCAGCGATCCTGACTCTAAGGCTGACTGGAACTGGGATGCCAAGCGGGCGTGCGACCCTTGGAACCATTTTATCCAAAAGTTGTGCAGTCCGTCCGGCCCTGGAGATTTCCAGTTAGGCAACGGACGGACTGCACGAGCAACATCTTGGGGGCTGATGGTAAGTACCCCCATTTCTGGTATTAGATCGCACGCTCGCTCAATCTTCGCAGTCCAATCACCCTCGGTGTGACTGACAGGCACCGACCAGATGTTTCGCCAGAACGAACACATGGCGCCATCATCCGGCAGGCGCGTGTCAGTCACACCATGGTCCGGTCGCTCCCAAGCCCTATAAACCCACCTTTCATCACTCTGGAATGTGCGATTCTGAGTGTACCGCTCCACTCTCCGTCTGTACCGACGAATACGGTTTGCCCATGCATAGATCTTCTGCTTCAGGAAGTCGATACGCTCTGTGACGCGGGACAAATAATCTCGAGAACTAATATCAGTTCCCGAGAACGCCCGCCTCACAAAGCGCATCACTCTAGGGCGAGTATTGCCCTCCCTGAAGCAGATTAACTTGCCGATGAGTGCTCTAGCCTCACCGATACGACACTCAATCCTGCACTGCCAAGCTGGTACAGCTGGTTTTGGTCGTGGAGCTCTGTCACTGTTGGGGAATTTGACATGAGCTACACGACATGCCGCTACAGCTGCACAGTACAAAATTGAATGGGTATCGGTGAGGTCTTTGCTGTTGTTAAAACAATTTGACAGTTGTGAGTCTAGAGCACACACCAGCGCCTTGTTTTTCTTGTGCATGGGCAAACGAGGTAAACGTGGTCTAAGTCCAGGCGGAATAGAACGGTACTCACGGAAAGCATCCTCCAAAGCGCTCCTCAATCTTGCATTACACTGGGAACTCACGGATATAGCCTCGTCATCATCCTCTACATGAACATGGTCGGGTCGCAGTGAAACACTGGGTACATTTTGCAGATGCACCGCGACCGATGACGAAGCAGGTGTAACATGGCTATTCCGTGATTCGAGGCGTAGTCGATCAAGTACGACGTTATCCAGCATATGGTTTCGCTGGATGACCCGCACCTGATCCGACAGTCGTTGCGTCGACACGTTGACAGCCAGCTCAAGCACCTGAAACAGAGAGAGCATCCGACCACGGTACGCAGTCAAGTTACTTCCCCCCTCTGTAGCCCCAAAGTATGCGCGCATGACATTTTCATTGACAGTTTGTGTCCATCTCATGCGCTGCACACTTCCACCGGGAGCGGGGACCCTATCAGAGGCCGGTGGGCCTCGGAGTCCTAAGCTGGCCGGTGGTCGGCCTCTTCCGCGTCGACATACTGGTGGTGGTGTCGTCGGCGGCGAAAAGTATTCGTCGCTCGAGCTCGACGAATAATAATAATATTTTATTTTATTATTATTATTTATTTATTAAAGTTAAAATACAACTGAGTATTTCGTGAATATTTCAAGTGCCTACCTGTTGCCATTTTTGATATCGAGCAAAAAAGGGCAAAAAAATCGCGTTTGTTGTATGGGAGCCCCCCTTAAATATTAATTTTATTTTGTTTTTAGTATTTGTTGTTATAGCGGCAACAGAAATACATAATTTGTGAAAATTTCAACTGTCTAGCTATCGCGGTTCTTGAGATACAGCCTGGTGACAGACAGACGGACAGACGGACAGACGGACAGACAGCGAAGTCTTAGTAATAGCAACCGCTCGTTATTCCGCACATAGGTTTTATTCTCATGTAGTTTGTTTTTACAATAAAATGACGGGAGTATCCGACGCTATTATTCTGCACAAATGGTGGCATGGTGGCAGACTGTCTAGGGGGATGTTAGCACTTAGTACCGCCGGGTACACACAGAAGGTACTCTACAACAACATAATAATTAATACTATGATACCCTTACTCTTACACAGACATTAATAATTTTATTTGTCTAAAGAAAAGCTGTTGGCTCCTTGGAACACTAGTCTCAATTTCTTGCTAGTTCTGTTGGTATGTATCCCTCTCAAAAACTGTAACAGCTACCTTTGTAGATAGCCACGCGTTACAGTTCAGTCAGGGTCCTTCTAACCCCACGTTATAGAACACTCACCGGCGCTCTTAGACGATTGCCTAGCAACCTGTGCCCACTCAACATTCTACTACGATCCTTTCAGCTTGTTATATTAAAACTTGACAAATATACAAAATACATAGATAAAACGGTTGAATTTGAGCAATATTACTAAGTCTGTTTCTTCAAGCTCTAGAATTATATCTATGTTCATTGAAATGAACTTGATGAGCTCCTGAACGACTGAACAAAGTTCAGAGACAATACATGTCAGGTAAACAACAAGTCTGGTCTGGTCTGTGTGGTGCCGGACTTAATACCACCACCCCTTACTTCCCGTGGGTGTCGTAAAAGGCGACTAAGGATCGTACCGGAGAATGGGCAGCAGCGTTCTCTATGTATTCCACAATCATACCATACTGCGATCGCCAACCCGCCTGCCAAGCGTGGCGATTATGGCAAACCCTCCCAAAATTGGGGGAGGCCTATGTCCAGCAGTGGACGTTTATCGGCTGAAACGACGAAACAACAAGTAGTACAGACGTTATTGTTGATGTATCGTAAAATGAAGAGCTCTGTGCACTAAAAGAAATCTATGAAGCGTCGAGTACTCGTGAGTGGAGTACAGTTGCAGTAAACGCCATCCCAGCTTTACGGTAGTCATAAACACGGGTTACGATCCAAGGGGTTACGTGCGCAGGTATCACTCAATTCAGACTGCCTCGTTCCCCGCAAACATGATACGAAATCACATGAATCTTGAGAGATCAGAAAGTAGTACACTCATAGATAACAGTTATCTTTTTATAGGTTCTTTAATAATAGTCTTCTTGAAACTAAATAAGTAACAAAATTGCGAGTAGTTTAGCGATACTTTTAAAAAGTAGTGTGGGTGGAGACTTCAAACGTCTTGTGTCGAAGGGTTATTGGATTTCCAGGCACTGCGCTAGTCGTTGCGTCTCACTTTGCCTGAAGACATACATTAGTGTATATCTTCAAAACCAAAATTCACTACACATTTATGAATGTACATAATATTACGTATAATGACTTCTTCGGGAACATTATTTAAAGACCACAATTCTGCCACAAATTGGCTGTCAATCAAAGAACCATCACTTAATATTACGATATAAACTGAAGCAGTAAATACTGACAATAGATCAACCACTGTTTTTTGCCTACCTATCAGGTAAACAGTGTGGTTCACACCACAACCACAAAGTTGGTTCTTAAGTGCTGGACAATCAACAAGCCCTTTGATGCAACAGGAGACCAGGAGTGCAGAATAATCAGGCAGTAAGTTAGCAGAGCACACTATATCCGTGAGAAGTAATTGTTTCCGATCGCAATCACTATCGAACCAACAGGCGGGCCACCGCAGCTGACTAACTTAACAGCACTTTGATGTTCATGTAGACACATTGTGGATCACTGAAATTAAATTCTCTGAAATTAATACTCCTCAATTAACTAGTTTAAATATTTATTCACCTTTGAGCTAAGCACAGTTCCGAACTAGGATTCTCGTCCTATGTGTGTCCTAGAGAGATGTAACGTATTCTTATTATACCCCTTTTATTAAAGGTAGAATGCCAGAATGTTCAACCGAACCTCAAATTACGAGAACGCGAATATAAACCACATTCAAACGATAAATGCAACAGTTTCTAACCTAATTTCATAACTGAAACGAGATTTTCCCGGAGTGAATCTCGTTTGCACAATGGTTTCAACGTATAAAATTGTGAGCTTCCACTTTAATTTGTTTAAGTGTACCTTGTGAAATATTACAAACGAGTTGCGAATTGTCAACAGGCTAGGAAGTAATGAAATTAGGCCGAAGCTGGCTTGTCAGAAGTATGCTAACTGCGGCGAGGGAAACTGACAAATTACGATTAAGACATGGACACAGGACGATGATCGTTTCATTTTCAGGAATAATAATCTGTCTTATGTAGGATCTGATAATTTGTAATGTTGCAAGTCATGAAAAATGTCCTTTAACAAGAATGTTCCTATCTTACCCATTACTAGATCTCCACACAGTCCGCTAAAATATAAAAGTGTTGCCTCATAAAAGGGACTGTTAAAATAACAAGTAAAGTGTAACTGAATGGCGCTGCTTTGACACTTCTTGTTAACAAACGGAAACTACGTAGGAGCCTCAGGGACGCGGGAACCAAGTTTTTTTTATACTCTCTAATTTATTTACCGAGTTGTTGAGTTAATTTAGGTGCGCACCCTTGCGTCGCCAACAAATCTAAAAGGACACAGGAGTGAGGAAGTCCAGAAAGTTTTGAAAGTATCCACGTTTTATCTTAGTGTTATTGCAGTTCTTTGGAAACTGCGATTTCAAATTCTTGTCATGCTCCGAAGTAACTAAAAACTTTGCTTTTATATATTATGATATTAGTTTAACCCTAAAAGGCTGTTCTAGCCTTTTAGGGTTAAACTAAAAATTATGAACGAGTATTCTACGCACTAGTGGTTCTTAACCAGCTTCACAGAATGTACTACATAGCACAGACTCCGCAAGTATTGAATCACTTTATTTCGCGCCAAGTGACGTCTGGGAGAGCCCTCAGCTGAAGCGCTAAAGTCAAGGTAATCCTCGCGCGGACTGATAGAGCACACAAACTCACTCGTTTGCTCATGAGTGTGCTCGGAGGGCTTTGCAGCTGTTCAACACGTCGCTAACGAACGAACGTTCACAATATTCATATCGCTAAAGAAATAGTCTCGAGAAATACGCAGTAAGTGATCTGTCTCAGTTGCGTATACACCGGCCCTACTTGTTAACCGTTGCGTAAATTCAGTCAGCCTACTCTCGTTAATATATTTCTGTCACGAACTCGCTAATTACTGCTATGGGCCAGCTCAACACAGCCAGAAAAATAAATCGGCGTCCAACTAGAATTCTCATTGAGATTCGCACAGCGAAAATACTAGGACGACATGATAAATGTGGACATTAAATTCAATTTTGTGAGCTATGTAAAAGAATAAGTGGGACAGTGTAGTTTATGTATGGAATCAAGCGGCCACGTCTGCCGCCCATGATGACCGGGTGTTCGTAATAGCCAGGGCGTGCCTTTCAATTCAATGCCACCGAGGCTGCTTTAAGCGCTGGCCAATCTCGGGATATCTGATATTATGTACTTACAATGTTCGTAAACTGGCTCTGTAACGCTTGACTTAAAATCCGGCCTCATTTTAACGTGTATGTTATATATTGTTACAAGACTAGTCCATTTAAAAATCATGTCATTCAATTATTATCATTGTACAGATAACGTTGTAAGTATTTACTATCAAATAAACACAATGCAATTGATACCCGATTGTAGGTCGTCGTACAATTCGCGAGCTTGACATCATCAGAAATCAATTTTGTAATATGGTTTGAAACGTTAAAGGGATTCAAAGGGCATGAAATTGTAACCAGAAGATACAAAAAAGCGGATCGAAATATCTTGTGAAACTGATATGTTTATCTCGCACCTTTCGGATCATGTATTATCTCTGTGAAATCGAAATATTGAAGGAACGTGCCGAAACAAGGAGCTCCCTGGAAATTATTCAAATAACCTTTGAAGTCTTTGAACAGCGCAAGGTTATAGTTATTGGATAATTAATTCAGCAGTCCGATCTTGACAGAATCCAAGCGGCAATTACAAATCGTCAAATCAACAAAGAAATGAAGATATTATTTAATACTCAGGAATATAATATTAAAAGTTAAAATATCTTTGATTCGATTGAAACGTTTTTCATAAAATTATAAATTCGATTTTCAAAGACAAAAAGCAAATAAAAGAATAAGGGGAGCGGAAACTGCAAGTGTTGTAGAGGGTCGTTTGTCAGCCGCGATGTCCATGCAATGCAACTGGAACGCTTCTGCTAGTTTCGACAGAATTAAATTAAAAATACCAGTGACAAATTTTAGTTGTTTGTTTTGGAAGAATTTCTAAATTGTTACAGCAAGATAACAATGGCAATAACCGGTTTAACTGCGTCGTAAAAGACGGAAGACATTTTAGAAAATGTAACGTTCATAAATTGCCTTGCCTGTTGTGCCAGCCCAAAAACATTAGCAAATAAAAAAAAAACATAGCAATAATTTTCTCGAATGTCTTTTCTAGTAGCAAAACTGGCCAACATGGCGGCAGTGAATCCTGCAAACGAATGAGTGTTACCAACGGAGTGGTACAAAAACCGCGCATATGTGATGCGACGCAGCGAGGCGTGTTTTATGTACGAGCCCCGCGAACGTTTGTTTATGAGCACTGAGGATGAGCGCTCAGGAGTGATTGCGTCGTTTATGGCATTATCATCATTTCATACCTTAAGTATCTTTGTGTGAATAGAATTAGGATAATCGTGGGCTGTGGCATACTTTTTCCAAAATATTTTAATTTTTGCATGAATGATGTATGCTTTGTCTGTGTATTTGCATTCCATGGAATGCTGGTCTATCACCATTTCTTGAGAAACGTTTAACCATTGGGACGGTGAAAAAGTGCAAATGCCAATCCTATAAATCGATCTAGGACCTCAAGGCTGGAACTTATCCGCTTGTTAACGAACAAGAGTCGTATGAAAAAGGTATATACTTATTAAAGTTTCGTCAGGTAGACACAATGTTGTAATCAGCACATGCATCAGCAAGTATGAATTCAGAGATTAAAAGTTTGTACGTGCCGAGGTTTAATTCCTTCTTAAATAAGAAATCCAAGTACAATTAACTTGTAGGTACGTGTACTAAGAAAAAGTTCAGAATAATATAATGGCTAATTGAAATTCATCCATCGCAGTGCCACGAACATTGCAGACGTTTTATTATGATTACGGAATCCTTGCAATGCTTTCTTTCTCATTTGAAAGTACTCAAACAAAAATGTATATTTAATTTGACATCTTTCCTCGAGTTTTCTTGGATATTATTTACATTAGTTTCCGTTCTCACAACTCGAGTCGTTTCCTCTTCCAATACAGCACATTACCATAAATTCAAAACAGATCTATTTCAGGCAATAAAAGCCAGCCGCAAAATATGATAACGCGGCATTCCACCATTTACACAAAATAGACATATCACTAAAAGTGCGAAAATGGCTGACAATAAAGTGACGTGTGAAAAACAAAACGCGAACAAAAAAGCCACATTGTTACCGGCAACCGAGGAAAATAAATATGGTCTACACTGTAATGATCATCAGTCAGGAAGTTCAGAAGGCTAACTCATAACAATGGCTAACAGGAATAAAGACTCATGCTGCGCTTCTGGTTTGAATAGTCGTCTAGTAAGTTTACCTACGAGTACCTACTGAATCCAACCTAATCGAAGACCTCTGTCGCGACTAGCTTGCTGTGTGCACTAGCGATTGAATCACACAGTAGGTAAACGAAAGAAAGCTGATTCCATATTCTTAAACATATTCAGGTCGGTTCCTGAGCAACCACAAACAACAGCCAGTCAGTCCAGTGAAACTTCTACCCATGCATATAAGTACAGATAACCCAGGTCACCAGGTGTATCTACACTACAACTACACGTCCAAGTAATAACGAAGTAAAATAACTTGAATTGACACTCGGGAAGTTCTCTATCAACAGCGGGCGTTCAGCTAAAAGGCTTTGTTGACTATTAAAGTTACTAGTTCACAACTAAGCGAGTTCGATCGGCTTCCGTTTACACTAGTTACATGTACTGTGGAGCTTCAAGTTACACTGAATCATTATGGAGTTGGACGTCACGGTCGCTGACTAGACAGTTAAGGATTTTTTTTACCGACTTCAAAAAAAGGAAGGTTATAAATTCGACACGTATGTATGTAATATTATTGGAACTGCATTATATTCACTTATGACAATCTATTAAGGCTTCCAAACACATACTTATACAAAATTTTATAGATGTATGCATGTATGTTTGTCCACGCATTTCTCCGCGACTATTAATTGGATCGTGACCATTTTTTTTATTGGCTTACATTTACTTCGACTTAGGGAACAGTGCAAGTTTCATTAAAATCGATTCAGTGATTTTCAAGATAATAATATGGACTAATACGTGTAAGTGTGACGGCCTGGCTTATTGACGAGTACGAGCTACGGGTGTAGTGCCAAAGGGAAAACACCTCAAAACCTTGGTCAAATTCTAGTGCAATATTTACAACAAAACTATTACCCAGTTATATATACAAACAAATATTCCAGTTATTACTTAAAACTAAAATTACGAAATAAAAAGTATTTAAAAAAAATTAAACCAACATCAAAAAGAAATTAACTCAACATTATGAAATAACGGTAATTTCGGAAGTCGGTGGCAAAAAACTAAAACTAAAATACAGATCCCAAGACAATGACTTCCGAAATTAAAGTTATTTCATAATTTTGAGTTAATTTATTTTTGAAGTCGGTTTAATTTTTTTAAATTACTTCTTAATTTCCAGTCAATAGCTACTCAACTATCTTTTAATCGGTTTTCGACCAGAAACAGGCGTACTTTGCACGTAGCCTGAATTACATTTCCGGGGTTAAAAAATATTTTGGGTGCGGACGTTTCTCCCTGTAGGTATTTCAAATTCACATTTTCGGTTCTTCGTTTAGATATCCTCTTTGGTTTGCCCTTTTCCCAATCTATTTGAGACCGTCGTCGTAGCAGTTTATAATTATTTCAACATGTTTAAGTTAAATAATAACCACACTTTCGTTAACACTGGAGCTAACCACACACAAGTAACTTTAACTACCACCCTATCCTGTGTGCATCCGTCACACAAAGAAGAGCGAGTGGCCACTCCGTCCCGCTTAGCGCCGACCGCCGAGACACGCACTCACGGCACTCACGGTGCCGCCAGGGAAATTACCGCGTTGTAGACTACGAGCTTATAACACCACTTGTTTATTAACTTAAACCCTCGCGTTGACAGTTAGTTACTGCGCACCTGACGCGAAATAAAAACGTTATTATGATTAATATTTGAAACAAAGGTAAGTATTTGTTTCTGCTTCAAGCTCCGCGCGTACCTATAGTTGCAAAACTTCTGAAAAATTCCGAATAATTCCGGAATACTTCTGGGAAAGTTTCTTTGAATCAGAATTATTCAAAATGAGTGCGCCGGCTGCTACCGCCGCGCTGGCGCTGCGCCGCGCGCGCCCGACTGTCACGAGTCGTGCGTGCAGGCGATGGCGGTGCGGGGTGCGGTAAGAGGGGAGATGCTCCCCGGAGAAGTTTTCCCCCCCGCGAGAAAGATTCGTACCCCGCAATCGAATGTTTCCGCCGAATATTTCGCCCGAATAATTCAATAGGAATAAACGAGTTTGTTTGTGGTGTGGTGAGTAACTTAATTATTGTTCAGTGGCACATACGTAAGTAAAATATAAATGTTTATTTTATTATAAATGGGATTGATTAAGTATATGTTGATATTTTTATAGGTAAGTAGATATGTTAGCCTGCGATTAACAGGATTTTTTTTCTTTAGATTTTAGGTAGGTACCTACTTATTTCAAAATCGAATGCTATTTTTATAAATGTCAGTTGTGGAATAAAAAACCAGGCCTAGCATATTTGATTTGTTTTTTGAAATAGGGTTTAAGGGACACGCATGCGCAAACGGCACGGCGCCCGGCCCCCCGCGCGCGCCGCGCCCAGTCGCGCTCGCGCTGCCCATGACGCGACGTTGCGTGTGCTTGAAGGCTCGTAAACACAGGCGCGACTTGTCGCGCGACACGTCGCGTGGCGATTCTGCGATATTATCGCGCCGCAACACCTTTCACACCAGCGCGACGCGAATCGCGGCGCGACGCCATACAAAATGAACATTTAGTATGGTGTCGCGGCGATATCGCGGCTACACGGTGTCGCGCTACTCGACACGGTCGCGGCGCGACAAGTCGCTCCAGTGTGAAGTGTCGCGCGCGTTTCCATAGAAATTGTTCTACGGATATATAGGTACCATAACCATACACTTAATATAACTACCTCTCACAACACAACTAAGGGTCAGTTCACACCGAGACGCGATGCGACGCGCAGTTGTCAAGATAGCAATACAATTATAGACCTTATCTACTACACAAAAAGATACACAATTCAGTGGGATGGGCCGCGCGATGGCGCGGCGTAGCTCGCCGTAGTAGGAACTGAATTGTGTACCTTTTAGTGTATTATAAGATCTATAATTGTATTGCTATCTTGACAACTACGAGTCGCGTCGCGTCTCGGTGTGAACTGACCCTAAAGATAATATAATTTACAACTTCCAAGCGCGAAATAAGTAGTAAGGTCGATTTTCCTGTTTTTTTTTTTGACTATTGAAATATTCCCAAAGTTTCGGAATATTTCGGAATACTTCCGAAGTATTCGACGGGAATGATTCGGAATTTTTCCCGCCAGCATCTATACGCGTACCCTATGTGCAGCAAAACACAATATGTATGGATTTACCTTGCAGTCATCAAAACTACTTCGGTCGTCTGTAAGACAGCACATTGTGACACCCTTTGTAAAGTTTCTACATTTGTGCATAAATGGTGGACATAATTAAAAGAGTATTCTTGTCTATTCTATACAGAAGACTTTAAAACTTCGTTTTAAAAGGTGTATGTTTGTCCAACCGTGCAAATTAAAACTCTGTGACTGTCGTATTAAGTCGTCCTAAAATAAGACAACTTCATCCTCCAAACAGCAGCAAAGAAACTTCAAAGATAAAACGAACCCCTCTCCATTCATAATGCATTTTTCAAATAGTTTTCGTTAAAGGGTGCTCCACTCACAAAGCCTCTGTCCACTCATTACTCTGTGGAATCCCCACCGCCCCACCGCCCCACAGCCCCGGGCGGAACTGCTCAACTTTGTATCGGAACAACTTGTACAATACACGCTGATACAAAGTTATCTCGCACTAAACACACTGCTATTGACTTCCGAACGAAATAACACTATTATAAAGGAAAGATAAAGATAAAGATAAAGATAAAGATCATTTTATTTGTCAAAACATGTGTAGGTCATAATAATACATGCAAAAATGGATGTTTACTATAGATGGTACATTATTTATCTATTGTATCAACATGTTTTACCACGACTGGTGTACAAATATTAATTATTATATGCAATGAATCTAAATAGTAAATGTCAAAATGAAATATCTAAATAGTAAATGTCATGAAATAATAAAGTCTAAAACAATTTACAAATTAAGTCAGTTAATAAGTCGTATATAGAATTATTATTATGTGTTACAATTTAAATGTCATCCTTCATCTTCAATTAAATACATTTGTCACTAAGGAAATCTTGTACATGATAGTAACATTTTTTAATCAGAATTTTCTTTAAGGTACTTTTAAAGCTATTGGCGTTCAATTTTTTTATCGAGTTCGGTATGTGGTTATAAATTAGTGGAGCTCTGCATACTACACTTTTCTGTAACAGTGCTGTTTTAGCAGGCTGGGTACAAAGTCTACTATTGTCACGACGTTGACTGTGTGAGGGTACGTGAGTAAAGTAATTCAGGTTGTTATGAACGAATACAGCTGTTTCGAGTATATACAGTGATGGTAGTGTAAGGATTTTATGTTCAATAAATAGTGATTTACAGCTTTCTGTGCTTTGAATACCAAACATAGCGCGTATGCATCGTTTTTGTACTTTAAATACCATCTCTTTGTCGGTGGAATTCCCCCAAAAAATAATGCCATACCTGAGGATGGATTCAACAAGCCCGTAGTATGCACACAGTAGTGCATTATGGTGGATGGTTGGAGCAAGTTTATATAGTGCGTATGAAAGACTACTGACCTTTTTGCATAGTAATTGTATGTGTTGTTTCCAATTTAACTTACTGTCAATAGTTAAGCCAAGAAAACGAGCCGTAGTAGTTTCTTTTATTGTGTAGTTATTATAAGTCAATTGTATATTTTGATAATTTTGTAGTCTTTGTCCAAAGTGCATTATATTTGTTTTAGTTAAATTTATTTTTAAGTTATTATTATTCAGCCATGAAATTATAGATGTCAAGGAATTATTAATGTCAGAGTTATAATGGTTAATGTCCTTACACGCAATTGTAACAGTGCTATCGTCAGCAAATAATGTCATAGGTTGATTCGTTGCATTTGGCAAGTCGTTAATGTAAATAATAAATAAAAGTGGACCTATTACGGTGCCTTGAGGGACACCGTATGTCACATAGCGCTTCATAGATGTGTATGTTTCTTCTTTTTTGGTTGTATAATTAACTCTGCTTATTAATGTCATTTGTTGTCGATTTGTTAAATAGGATCGAATTAAGTCTAAAATATTTCCTCTTATACCATAAGCGTCAAGTTTGTTTATAAGTATATTTTTATCTACGTAGTCGAACGCTTGTGTCATATCGCAATAGATAGCGCAAACGGGTGATCTCTTGTCTACATAACATAAGACTTTTTCTATAAATTCATATATTGCGATATTAACAGATTTGTTTTGTCGGAAACCTTTCTGTTCCTTACACAATATTTGTTTATTTTCAAGATAGGAATAGATTTGACTATATAAATATTTCTCAAAAACTTTTGCGAATATTGGAATTAAAGCAATGGGCCTGTAATTATCCATTAATAGCTTGTTGTCTTTTTTGTACAAAGGCTTTATAATTGATAACTTGAGGGCGTTTGGGAATATCCCTGCTGTTATGGACAAGTTAATAATGTGACTTAGAATAAGTTTACTTGTTCATGCCGTTGCGATTGGAGTTGGGTGTATTTTGTTGTTCAATTTTGACTGTGCAAGGAAGCGTAGATATTAAATGAAGGTCAGAGACAAACCATGAAAGCTCAATGAAACTTGCTTGCAGAGAATCGTAATTAAAAATATTTCGAATATAGCATTCAATGGCAAAATGTAACAAAGGTAGTTTCAAATGTTGTAAGTAATCAAAAGGCTTAATATCACTTCTGCGGAATTACCAGCACTTTGGTAAAAAGAACTTCTGCTGGATAAATTTAAGCTAAACGAGCAATCTCTCTTCCAAAGAAAAGCCGGAGACCATTGGAACGCACATTTACTTAAACGAGCGTCCATTCGGGCGAATCTTTCTGATAAATCTAGATCACAGCTGTTATCTGGCAACACTGATTGCGCCTTTGAAGGCCCGCTTGCGGTGTAAAAGGGATTTACACCACAAGCGTGGCTCAATGTGAACTGGAAGGGGGAACAATTGGTACAATGTGCTTACAGACGGATTTAATAGAAATGCCTTGTAACTGACTTCAGCAATTATCTGCATAGGTACCACACTAATTAATAAAGTCGTGCCGAAATATCAAACTGTTTTCCGCTTTGACCACGTTACACATTCAGATTTAAACAAAACTTGTCAGGACATCTCACCGATTATAAATCACCTCCAAACACCCGCTGATAGCAAAAACGACCCAAAACTTTAGCTAGGGTGGTCTCCATCTTCACTCTCCCAGATCGGCCAAGCAGATTACGTAGAAGTCGATAAAATAACTCGAGCGACGCGTAATAAGCTTCAACAAACTTTCAGTTTGGCGGACCAATTAATTTAACTAAAGTATTAAAATTCACGTGCATTAAAATTTAGAGCGCTGCTAAAAGCCCTGAGTATATGCGCCTAGTTGACAATCCGATATGGCTCCGCGCCGCCGCCGCACCGCTGCATCGCTGCAAAACTGGCGGAGTGCACTAATAACACGAGGCGACAATTTCCGTACGCCGGGCGCAGATTACCTCCTTGGTAATTGGACTGGCTGCGTTGATAGGAAAGCGCTGGAAATGCTGTTAGTTACAATCACATGTGCACGCCGTTTATAATATGACACATCGCTCAGGCGTTTGTTCCCCTGGTACATAATCACGCCCCCACAGGCTACATCAGTACACACATTAGATGTACTCGTTATCTAAATATGTACGCTGTGTACGTTAAAAATGAGCGAGGTGACAAAATGAAAATAGCTACGAAATTACGGTTTATTCCAGAAATCCCCACCGACAAATCCCCACCAGTGGGGATTGTTTTTTTTTTCAGAAATCCCCACTAGTTAAATAAACTAAGCCTAGTGGGAATTTTTGGAAAAATAAATAACAATCCCCACCAGGTGTTGTTGTTTCTAATAAGCTATTTCAAGCTTAATGCAGATACATCGAAGAAAAAACCAAGTTTACTGAAACTCCTACATTTTTTTGCATGATGACTAATCAGTCACTAATCAGAAACATAAAACGAAAAGTATGTATTAAGTATGAAAAAAAAGTTTTGACAGCCGCCATCTTGGATTTTTATTTTGACCTCAATATTGGCTTCAGCACCCTCGAAAACCGTGAAAACGACACCCATGATGAAAAATTTGAAAATTTCCGAAGCCTCCAACTTAGATTTATTTTCATTTTGACTTAATTATTGGCTCAGCAGGACCCCCAAAAACCATGAAAACGACATAATGATAAAAAAAATACAGCCGCCGTCTTCGATTTTCATTTTGACATCAATATCGGCTTTAGCACCCTTGAAAACATCACCCATGATAAAAAAAAATTACAGCCGCCAACTTGGATTTTCATTTTAACTTCATTATCGGGTCCAGCACCCTCTAAAACCACGAAAACGACACCCAAAACAAAAAAAAATGTTCGCAGCCGCCATCTTGGATTTTCATTTTTATCTCACTATCGGCGACCTCATTATCCATCCCTTTCTTTCTTCGCACGGCTAAATTACGAACGAATTACGATTTTAACATTCATACTCGTTTGGATATGAGTAGGCATAGTACTTTAGGGTGATAAATTGCGAAGGTCGAACGTCATTGTATTACGCGTGAGACGTACGTATTTTTAATTTCGTCATATTAACTTGAACGAGGAAAGACCAATAAAAATGTGTGGAATAGTACGGGAGCCGAGTAGGCCGTCTGGCGACTGCCTACTGCCGCGCGTAAATGTATGAAGATTTTGTTTTTTGTTAACACGTTGACTGCCATACAACAGACACAATAGAAAATGTATTGTTCGCGGTCACCGGGTGACCGCGGTGGCAGTCAATGGTGATAATTTTGTGAGTTTCATAACTGTGGGGCACACACACTAAAATGTAATTGACAGGCTTATGGTGATTTATCAAGCAAGGTAGGCACTGCTTATATGCCTTTTTGCAATGCACGCCACTGCCACCTGGAGGGGATTGTAACTTATTTTTCCGAAAATCCCCACTAGGCTGAGTTTATTTAACTAGTGGGGATTTCTGGAAAAAAAAATAACAATCCCCACTGGTGACGAGGATGGTCGGTGGAGATTTCTAGAATAAATCGAAATTACGTCGATGTTTTCAATAGAATTCATCAAATGTATTTGTATTTGTTTAGCTAAACCAGCAAAAATTTAAGGTAAGTTAATCATGCGTAACTTATACGAGAAACTTATTTACATATTTTCGATATGCATGAAATATTTGTTGCGAGTTTCCCTGACCTTGACTTTTTGGAGAAAAATTACGTTAGCTTTCACTGCGCAATAAAAGAAAGTAATAAATAGCTTCTTACACCGGCAGTAAACATTATACATAATGTAGTCTTATGTTGGTACTAACTGTGCCATTTATTGGATCTGGGGCATACAAGTTCTCAGAACCAGTCTACAACACACCTTTAATTTATAACCAAAAGGTTTCACGCTCACATGTAGCGCTTAAAGCAGTTTTGACTAACAATAACAGCTAATCGAAAAAGAATAAAGGGGTTCGCTAATATCTATACGTAGCTAATGAAGTTAGTAATGTTGCCACCACTAAAAGAGATCTGAGGGATGGGAGAAGTTCACCATGACAATCTACTGGGGAATTTGTTGCGGCATACTTCTTCCCAGTTAAAGCACTAGAAAGTGGTGAAGGGCCGGCGTTTTGGAGAACTTTCTGACGTACAAAAAGTGCTGGTTCTCAGCCTTATTTGATTAAATTACATACTTTAGATTTGATTTGAATCCCGCAGATAGCAAAGCTGAAAACGAGCCGAATTTAACCGGTGTGGCACGTTCTCGGAAAATTTCTCGGATGACGATGACGACGATGATGCGAATACCAAATAATCGCAGTAAAAACATACAGTGGGATAATAACCGTTAAAGCCACGAGGTGTGATGCAGGCACATTGTTGTTCATACGAATATCGCCGCGATTTACGCAATGTCGTGAACCTTTAGCGGATATCAGTCGCAGGGAGCGATAAGCAATTTATTGAGGATTATATAATATATAATATAATATATTCGACAACTATCACACAACGCCGTCTAGTCCCAAGCTAAGCAGAGCTTGTGTTATGGGTACTAGACAACTGATAAACATACTTATATATTTCTAAATACATACATATTATAGATAAATTACACCCAGACACAGAACAAATGATCATGCTCATCACACAAACATTTGTCCTGGGTGGGAATCGAACCCACGACCTCCGGCATAGCAGTCAGGGCCACTAACCACTAGACCAACGGGCCAACCAACTACCGTATAATGGGACTGTCAGATTGCCGCGTTATTGCTAAGTGTGAACCTATGTTCTACTGATTTACATTTCGCATTACATACGGCGGATTTATGAGTTGTACCTACGCCAAGTGCGTCACTGGATTTCTTTTTGAGATTTCTCGTGTTCAATAATGTTTGAATTGCGATGTCAGAAATCTTGATTATTAAGCAGTTTGTCACACTACGACAAATTGCCAGTTTATAGACATTTCATAGGTGAAAAGGAAAGACAGTCGTGATTTGCCTTTACTTACGACACAAGTCAATTACGCTTATCAATTAAGTTTCCTAGTGTTAAAACCTAAAGGGACCTAAAAGATGTTTTTAACAAAAAATACATTATAACACTACCGAAATGACATGACGTTAAAAATGTTATTCTGAATTTATTGACATCCGACATTTCACGTCAACATCACGGTACAAATAAAGCCGCATATTGAATTAACAATTTTATTCAGAAACAAAAACCGAGCGTTTTTCCTTTATCGGTGTAGTGACGTCATAATTATACGTGTGACGAAATAAAGCCTCTCCCCGGTTCGTAAAGCGTTATACTCGAGCCAACAACGCGACTAACCTTTGTGGATAAATAGCTATAGCTATAGATAATTAGATGTGTGTAAAGGCGACGCGTTACTTCACTAAATGCTACATCCGTTTGAACCAAGCTTATTCCATACTTTGAGTGGCAATAAGAAAGGAGGTCGCTGTTTAATTGCCAACAACCGCATTTTGGTACTGTATATTTTTTTCATTTTAAGAACACTCTAACTATAGTCCCCGTCACGAGAAGGTATAAATTATGTAAACACACATTCACGGGTTCGCAACTTTTGGATTTTTGAAAAAAAAAAACAGTTTGTAATGATTTTTATTTTTATATAGGGATATAATTAAGGTAACACACACATCTAATTACTGCCGTCAGACGATTCCGAGTATTCTGTAACTTACTTCAAAATGGCGATGGCGGCCCAAATGTTTACGTTCCATGAGTCAGACGCGTTCCAGTACCACAAATCCGACCAAGTGAAATTGCTCGTTAGTTTCGTATTACACGTACGTTACATTGAGTTGATTGAATTTAGGATTACTTATTGAACTTTAGTATAAAGTTCTTTATTTACAAAGTTTATAGCTTCTCGTGACGGGGACTTTAACAAGGTAGCCAGAATAGAACACTGCAAGTGGTTGGTACATCAAAAGCACTTAATCAACTTTTTGTTCAATTCAAACTTCACGAACGATGTAAACTGTCACATAAATAGATACCTACCAGCATAACAGATCACGGCAGGAGGTGGGTATTGAAAGCGGTTCTTAGTCAGCGAGATGAAGCAGTCAAGTGACGGATGACCGAGCGCGGCTACCGTATAATGGGACTGTCAGATTGCCCTCGCAGTGATAATCTCGCTTACCTACCTAGTAGGCACTGAAGAGAAATGAAAGTAAATAAAGATTATTATGGATGAAGCTGGGGGAATCGCAATTAGAATGGGCTAATAATACGGTAACAGTGGTATTTGCAAGGGTCCCTTCGGTCCTGAATTTGCAAATCTGTACCGTTTCTCTGTTTACAGAAGTTTAGGTTACCCACAGAAATGGTCAACTGAGAACTAGGTATTTACCTGCAGATCGGTCTAAAATTCGATCTCATCAAAATCCGTGTGTGGCTGTAATGGCCGCAAGATCAATGCGGCTAGGCCTACGACGACCGTAACATCAACTCCCTGAAGCGAATAATTGAAGCTGATGGTATCGTTTCGAGTATGTGCATCCGGTCAGCGTCAGACTGATCAGGCTTAGTTACGTCGATTCAGATTTATGTATGCTGATGGTGGTTGGTAGCCTTTAGTGATTCAACAGAAATATAGAAGATAGGAACTGCTGCACATCACCGTAAAACCGAATCATTGCACAACAAAGCCTTGTATGCGGTAACCCGATACAGCATAATATGGATCAAATACGATCAACTACCTATTGTGTAATTACGTTAGTCGCCGATCTCTCTCGGGAAATGGAATTATAAACATGACACAAAGCGCCTGGCGTGCTATGTTCGCCTAGTACACCAGAAGCCAGACCGCTTGTATTACGACCGTGTTCTGCGGTTCCGTACGTCACATGAATGACCGACGACACGGCCCGAGTCTGAAATAACCAGGCTATATTAAAACGTTAATTCTCTTAGGGTCTAAGACAGACGGACTGCATTTCAGCTGCAACATCGCAATTGGGATGCAGTTGAATTAACTGCTTCGAAACCTAGTTATATCAACTGCATCCAAACTGCGATGTTGCAGCTGGCCTGCAGTGCAAATGCAGTCCGTCTGTTTAGACCCTTACACTGTCTTTAGTGTGATTTGGTTCTTTTAGTGCAAGAATGTTTTATTGTGACTACAATTTGGGCCACTTGTTTCTAACTACAATCTCAACTCCAACTGCTTTATGATTTAATAATATAAAATGAAGTTATGACCATTTTCATTGTGCTTTAAAAGTAAAATATTAGGTCTCTGTAATGGAATCCGGCTATGAATCAAGAGGATTTATTTGAAACGATTTATCAGACTCATCCCGACTTTTATGTGCAATGCAATGTAGAAATGTTGAAATTGACATGTTATTTAACCAGTGCATGTTTCACTGTAAATGTAACAGAAGCAATAACTATAACAATGCTAATAAATGGGTCTAAACTAGGCTATAAAACCCGTGTCATCGGAACAAATATTATAAATGCGAAAGTGAGTTTGTTTGTTTATTACGCTTTTACGTAAAGGATTATATTTGGCACACGTATAGAGTAGATTTTTATTTATCTCGGTGGTACGTTCCCGTGGGACAATTTCCGACTTCCACGTGGGCTAAGCCGCGGGCAAAAGCTACTAAGTCATAATCATGTTGGCATTTCTGTGATATTACGAGTCAACTACCTCTTAGACAGTTAATACCTCATGCTAATACCTCAGCATTGTCCCAGTAACCTACTCGTAGCAGTCGGTAGTAAAGGGCGCCGCGTCCGTCGGGGCCGGCCCGTCCTCATAAAACTACACCCTCTATACCAATGTACCAACTGCACCATGTATACGTCACGTCAGGGGTGCCATCATAGGTGCCATATTGTTTGTTTCCGCATCACTCGATTAAATAAATAATCAATCTTATTAACAACAAAAACAATATTTACTATTTATTTGTATAAATTACTAGCGGCCCGCCCCGGCTTTGCACGGGTAGATATTGGTATTTAAAAAAATAAGTTATAATGATTTGGCGTTAATATTGCATATTTTAACATGGAAAAGTAGATATTGTGACATAACTGTAATAGTTAGACATATGGTATCGCGGACTTTTTTGTACCTCTAGTGTCCTCTATAAAACTGTAGTGCATCACTTTGCTCTATTGTCAATATTTTCCGCAGCGTACGCGGTATAAGGATTTTTTTTTATGGATTTTTTTCACACCTTGGGTTACAGTATCGAAGTTTTCATAGGGTTCCCTAACTTGTTTGAAAATATTCTATCACCTATGTTCATCAGGGATAATGTAGAATTCTAATGGTGAAAGAATTTTTCAAATCGGTCCAGTAGTTTTGGAGCCTATTCAATACAAACAAACAAATCTTTCCTCTTTATAATATTAGTGTAGATCGGGGGTGGCCAACCGGTCGATCGTTCCTACTACAAACCTAATTTTCCTAATCTAGCAAAAGATGCTCATACGCAATGGTCACATAATATACATAAGTAGTTACTAATAATAATGTTCAGTTTCATATTTTCCCTCTTAATAAAATAAAAAATACTACATAATTGTGTACTGAACTATGCTGTTTCATATAAGATTTCAAGAAGTATTTAATTGGTAGATCCCACAGGGTGTCGTCAGTGAACAGTAGATCTTGGGTCTAACCAAGTTGGCCACCCCTGGTGTAGATTAAATCAAGAAAAAAAATGATAAGTATGTTATGTGAAACATTTTTATCTATCAGTTGCAAGAGAGGTACAAGCATATTGACTGACTACTGTTGCTTTCTGTAGCTGCTGCCCAGATATCTATGTTGCACCAGCAGTTGAATTGTCAACTAGGTATTCCAGTGGTTGACTGCTCGACCAGTTAGTTGATTTTGCTCAAGCGGTCCATATATGTATACAATGGTCAAAGATTAACTGCTCGAACTGCCCATATACGGCCGCCCCCTAAATTAGATCGCACTGTTCGCCGTTAAGTAACTTTAAATAGGTTTTGAGAAAAAAAAATTTTTTGAAGACAATATTGCGCCAAAAATCGGCCATTTTTTTTTCAATTTGATATACTCAGTGTCACTCTCACAATTAATACGAATCTAACGGCACCTCTCAAGCTGAAATCGATCAAGCCGTTTAGGCTACAGAGCGTGCCAAAGAAATTACATACATACACTCGAAAAACATAACCCTCCTTCAGACGCAGTCGGGTAAAAATACACACAGTGCTTATTGTTATACTTTTAAGAAGATAGAACTTTGTAAGTTCTATCTTCTTAGATAGAAAGAAAATAGAGAAGAAGATAGAACTTACAAAACTGCTGAAAACAACCAAACAAACGTATACAGGAATGAGCAACGTCCTCAAAAGAATATTGTTAGTTACACGAGCACAACCGAGCCACGTAAAATTTAACTACCTACACGAAAAGCGAACCTCATTTTCTACTGGCACAAATATAAAGTTAAAATATATGGGATTCATATTTTCGCTTCCACAAATCCTCGCAATCCATGTACTAGGGTTACATAAGAATGAATCATGTCGTGCGCCGAAGATTCGCTGCGAGAGTTGTGTGCGGAAAATATTCAGAGTTCAATGAACCTTACTACAGATATGGTGGCGAGATTCCAGATTAATGAAGTACTGGTGTGGGGAAATCTGATACCTTCTGTGAACTGGCGCTTTTACTAACGAAGGTACCCAAGCAGCAAAATTATCCTATAGTGCAGATGTTATAGGCCTTCAGTACTTATAATGTTCTCTTAACGGTTCTAGTATTTGCTGCCACGCTTATAATAGCAAGCATGGAGTTAGTTGGGCCTTATAGTATATCTGATCTTATACATTAACTTATAATTACTTATAGGTGGAAATTAAGAGTGCAATATAAGCTTGGGTGACCTATAAAAGTATCGCGAGGGTGTAAATGCACTCAAGAGTAGATAAACTGGTAAGCTATACTTATAACTGCTAACAAGAAGCATTATAGAACTACTATAAGTAAAGTACGCCAATAAGAGTGACAAACAGAATTAAACATACTGGAAACTATTTGCATTTATTACTTGGTTTTGTAAGGCTTTATAAGTTCACTTTACAGAACAATTATAAGTAAAATGAAGCGGTTCTAAAGTGGTATAAATCAATTTTGTTATAATCTTAACACGATTATAAAGGTTTAATATAATATACTTAGTATCCAAAACTATATCCGTGGTGTCCTGTACAAGAATACATTGGTTTATAATGGTCTCGCAAATGCTATTATGGTGTCGGTTTCTAGATTTGTATCTGGCGAAGAACGAATCGTAGAAGAGAAGGTTCTCTACAAAATAGTTACTGTGAAAATTTTAGACAAAATGTTTATATTAACAATTCTGCACAAAACGACGTTTTATCGATAAAAAGCAATTTAAATTTAGACTTAACAAATTGTCCTGAAAAGAACCTGTGCAAGAAGATGAAAGCGATATTGAAAACTATTACAATTTTCAACTACATAGTGATCTTAGAAAATGGGCTGTAGAATACAAAATACGACATGCGACATTAAATTCTTTATTGTAAATATTGAATAAAAAGATTGAAGAGGATGCCCGTACACTTCTTGACACTAATAAAAAAAATCTGGATATTACTAATTCAGCGCCAGAAGAATATTTTTCGATAATAATAATTAATGTTCCACCCGAAGAGTTTTCTGTAATATAAATATTCGAAAATCCGTTTTTAGTCAAAAAGCGATCGACGTCCAGAAACATTACCATTTTCAATGCTGACAGCTAAACAAAAACAATAAAATAAGACATAGGTAATCGTCCGTTTATAGAAATATTTGCGGAACTCTAATTACAAACAATATGGCCAAGCAATGGTTCTGATATTTACCATTTTTAAACAAAGTACGCCTATAACGGTATGTTAATGTATTTTTGAAAACCAACTTTGTCAAAATGGCGACTTTTCGTTGTATGTCTTACTGAAATCAACATTATTTTAAAATTCAACTAAATGAAAACGCTTATTTCAAGGGGCGTGTAAAAATTTTGATAAAAAACTTATTATACTTCACCGAAAATATACGTGCGCCATGCACATCAACACATTATACATCTTGACTTCTAACACTCTACTCATATTGATACTCTAGATAATATCTATTTATAATAAGAAATGGATGCATATCTTACCTTTATCAATGTTAATCTTTACAAATCGTCGTTGTCAAACCAAAACCTGCTATGTGCAAAAAGTATAGTTTTGAGTTATTGACAAAAGAAGTTTTGACAAAGTTTTAGCTGCTGTACATAGCACATTTTATTCTGAGGCCATAGTTCCACAACTAGTGGTCATAAGCACATAGCAGTTCTTTTATATGAAAAATAAGTTAGTGACCTATAAGCTGTGGTCAAAATCTTGAAACCTCAAAAAACGGAACATAGCAGATTTTGGTTTGACAACGACGAAATGTCATTCACCAATTCACAACATTTTTTTGAGCTTGTAAGAGATTCACTGTGTACGTTATTGTCGTGTTTGGTTCCATTAAGCGCTGATAGTAAGCTTCGCGGGAGCAAATAGTTTTACGTAGTCCAACTATAGAGTCGTTATTGGTCAAAGTGGTGTTCACCAAGTCTACTATAGATATTTAATTAGGTAAAATACGCCTATAAATTGGGCCCTTTTCCGTGGTTATAATTGCTTACTATTCCGTTATAGTCCTAATGAAATGATGGTTCCAGGACAATTACTAGACCACATTTTGCTGCTTGGGTAGAACCGATTGCGCTTACAGCAAACGTAGGACTTTTAAAGTTTGCTACCTGAAAATATTCAATTAATTGAAAAGAAGTAGGTAGCTAGGTCCTTATACCGAGCTTTCAGTTTTGCAGGAACAATTTTTTTAAACGGAGAGGTCATGCGCACAATAAGCCAATTACCTTCTGAAAAACCTAATTTAAATATGAGTGCATTTTAAAGTTAGTCAAGTCTCACAAAATTCTTATTTTCATACTCGTATCAAATAAGTAGGTACCTGTAGTACACCTACTATGCCTATTGAATAGTCATTGCAGTAAGAAGTAGGTACATTAATTGCACTATCAATATCAAAATGTCACATCTGCAGCATGTATCAGAAAGGTGTCGTCAAATTGAAGGGGGTGGTATAGATCATCAAACTGAACAACTGTCTCCGTGGGACCAACATCGCAATGGAGAAAAAAAATAGCAGCTGTTCCATACATTTGGATCGAGTAGGTATTGAAGTTTTGTCAAGCCTTTTTGATCCATGCTGTACGAGTATAACAGCTCGTATTTAAACACACTGTATCTAGCAACAACGAGTAGTTATTTCACAAATGCAGTGCAGCGATACAATTAATATAAATGTGTGCGTGCTGCTGCAGGGCGGTAATTAGCGGTGAGCAGTAACAGTCTCATTTGGTCTCATTACTCGCAATATCGATCATTTTGATACCTGCTTTCATGTTATTGGGCTTGATAGCGATTTATTGCAGTTTTGTTTGCTCGTTTCGTTCGATTGTGACAGAACGTGCTTTTATATTGTCGGTTTGAAAGTTGGGCAAATGTTTGTTCGTAATTACTTTACCTAGTTACCACTTCAATAGAAGTTGTTCAACCTTTTAAAAGACCGATTTATAATATTACTATTATAAAATGTAGTCCGTGTGCGTGAACATTTGGTACTCGAAATAGAACTTCACTTAAATACCGCTCAGGCGTGGCAACTCGCCCGAAAAGTAAATAATTAAATACTACCACTCAACTCGTCAAGATTGAAATCTAGACAACGATAGAACGTGACTGGGCTTGCTAATCGAGTTAGGGCTAACGAACGGGTCAATATAACTTAAAGTTACGCTATATTCTACGGTATTTTTTCTCCTAGTATGTAAACACCGAATCACTTTATTCAGTGCACAAAAGCATAAAGTATAAAAGAATAAAGACTTCACCTTCGCTGACGTAAAACGTCGCGTCACGTCGACTCTGAGAAACCGAGATTCTTTTTTTTTCACTCGCGTCTCGCGTGTTTGTAGATTTTTGCGCGACTTCATAGAAAATTTACTAGGGTTAGACATCACAAAGCGACACGTCTCGTCCGTGTGGGAGAGCCTTAAAGTAGACGTTGATTTAATGTTATTTTTTCAAGAACACGAAGTTCAGATTGCAGTCATTACAAACGTTTAATGTGAACTGTTATAAAATTAAAAGCACTAAGCAACGAAGGAGCGTCTGTACCACCCTTCATAGAGGACGGTTATATTCGTCTTAACGAATGAAGACAAAGGTGGGCCTGCCAGACATCGCGCGTCAATCAGGCTACATATTACAGATCGCACGCAACACGTCATTACGGGCCGCCACAACGCCGGTAATTGGGCGCAACCACAGAGCGCCATTATCCCGCTGAAAACGTTCTGACTAGCTGTGCTCACGACCAATGTTTCGACAACCCTTACGGCTTAGACAATGTAAACAAAGGTATATACGTACCACTTTCTGAAAACGTTTCCACTACGCGGTATATTCAGTAGATACCTAGTAAATAATATACTTAACAACTAACGTAATAGTTTTACGAGTCCTATTACCGCAACTAAAACCAAATCATAAACCCTAACTTCGTATTAACGGCCATTTATGAAACTTTTCTCATTAGCGAAACTGTTAGTTCCGATGTTAATTTTTCTAACTGACCTGACATTTATCGGGTAATAAGAGTACACCTGAAATGTATCTACCATGCAGCATGCAGCCCTGTAGAAAGCGTGTAAAATATCCTGTGTATTAATGAATATACCAAAATAAGAAGTTAAAATGCATAAACATGTAGCAGCTCTGTTTTTCAGGGCTTAAAATCCCGCAAAATGTAGATTTTATCGCGCAGTACGTAGCCGCGGCAGTGTTGCTGAAAGTCAGTTATCATGAATATTTATTTATATCAAGGGAGATCCTTCTCCTCGAAATAATAATATGTTTAATAACTGCATCCTCTACTTCCGTTAATTTAATTAAAATATTTTCCATCGCATTCCATTTCGGCGAACTTCTATTTTCTATTCTGTGCTTTCGGTCTTCGCATGCACTTAATCAAAATATTTTCATTGTACTTTTTAAACGGAATTCCACAACAACAGTATCGTCAGTCCATACAAATTAAGTCAGTAACGTAACACAAATCCTTTCAAACAAGTATTTCCAACATGCTGTCATACCACCCGAACACTCCAGTACTTAAAGTGTCTCAAATATCAAACTGAAGAGAGTATTTAGCTAAGTTTTCTTCATTTAAGCTATTCGAGAACATTAAATAGAAGGCTACGAGAGTGAAAGTCGAGTCTAAAGTTAGTTTCAGGTTTCTGAACACAAAGATTTTGCTTGAGAACCTGATGAATTGTCTTTAAAGTTACGGTTTCATTTTCGAGGTGGGATTGAAACGATATTTCTAAAAAACAATATTAATAATGTCTATCACGTTTACGCAATTCATCACGTCCTCAGTTTAAAATAGATCAATCATCATGTCTGTGGATTTCATGATGTATAAATAAAAAGGAAGTAAAGTTAAAGAATAGCATCCCCGGAACATACCTATTGAATTAAATCCCTTAGTATAGTATGAATTACATAACTGTCAAAATAAGAAGCCTTACATTCATATAGCCTACAATCATATAAGTAAAGGTCAGAAAGACAGAGAGAAATAGAAAACAAAGCTCTATACCGCAAAAGCATAAACCACATTAAACCAACGTAGCGGAAAGTCTGCTGCACAATTGTACGACATCAAAATGTCAAAAACAACAACACAGAAAAAAAAACAATATAGCGTAAGCGATAAAATTACACTCCCAGCACTAAACCGTTTGGGTGTTTGCATACGGAACCGTTTCGGTCGCAAACAGAGCCCGAAAGTTCACCCTCTACCAACCCCTGCAGCTTCGGACGACAAATATTATAAATCAACTGATATTATTAAATATTTTTGTTTCCAAACAACTATTTGTTGGGATAGTAGTTCTAACCACGTTTTATTAATATTCAATACTGTACGTTTCAAACATTACATCCACAATATTGATTGTTCAGTTCAGAATAGCAGTCAGATCAACGACCTATAGTTCTCAGATCCAGAGTAAGTTGCTAAAATTAGCAAAGTAGCAAAAATAAATTTAGGGCTGTTATCAAACGCGTGCCTCACGACCCTTACAGATTATATGAAGGGTTATACTTATAATATTGTAATCCATAAGCGTCGACGAAGTGTGAAGAGAGGGGCCCACCCAGGGGCCCGAGGGGACGCCTGCAGTCTCCGCTTGTGTGGAGGGGAAATAACACTCATCATACACGCCATTATTGGCTAATGAGTGACTCGACTACTTTTGTAAGAGGATTACTAAGAAAATGGGTGTTAGTAACAGAAAGCAAGTAAATTATTGTTATCGAAATAAGTGTGAGGTCGTAGCAGTAGGAAGGGAATAAATCACAATGCGATGAATATGAAGTGCCGAGTTGGAGAAGCAAATGGGGAGGTGGAAGTCGTTTTAGAAATTATAATAATCTTTTTACGAGCACGGTCCATCTTTCAATAAACAAAAACGCAACAATAAAACACTTTTAGCACAATAAATAAAGCTTGCTCATAAAGAAACGCTTATTTAACATCAAAAGAAGATAAATTAAAAATCCCAGCTTCCACTTTTTACAAACGTTTTTATATTGTGCAAATCTTCCTGAAAGCATCCCGCAGCACATTGAAACCGAGCGCTCATTAACAAAACGACTAGGAGCACATAGAACGAAGGCGCCCCACTCAAGTGCAACCTGCAAATATGGCTGAAACAAAAGCGCAGCGACGACGACCTACAAAATTATTGGACGTGTTTCATAATACAATACAATGGAATTTCGTGAGCCGGACTGTCTACGTCTGTCTCTAGTCTGAACGACTGAACAAAACGTTTTGTATTCCGAATTTGGCGGTCGGAATTCCTTTTTCTATTCATTACACGACTGCTTTTGAAAAGAAAAACTGCAAAAATGTAGCGAAATACTAATGTGTGTACCGTACCGTGTGTACCCTTTTATCAAAAGAGATCCATAAGAATTTCAAAGTTGACATATCCATTTCCCACCTTGCCAGCGCGCTACGCACATATGTAGCACATAACGCCTACGCCGTAGTCGTACGTATGCGACGTAGCCGTAGGCACGTAGCGGCAAGAGTACCATCTTTCCCTGTAAATGTTTGAATACCGTTGTATTTCTGCCACCCAATCCTTGAAGTGGCATCAAAAAGTCACTGAATAGCGCTCCATTTTAATGAGCTTACAAAAGTATCTCGAATTCATTTCGTTGAGCTTTCCTCCAAGTTCCACTATTTTATACGAGCGGGCGATTAACTGTGTAAATATATTTCGGAGTGACGAGCTCGGCGACCTCTATTCATGTTCTAAATTAGACCACTGAATATACTCGTCGAGTGTTTTAAGTAAACGCTGTTTGTTTCTACTTACTACACTTGTTTGATGTTCAAGTAAAACCTTTTACGTTAAGTTCTATCGTAATTGGGTTAAATTTTCTGTGGAAGCGTCGCGTCGTCGTAGCGTAGAAACACTGTTTTATTCGGCATAAGTAAAGGTCATTGGGCATCTTAGTATGGAAACCATACCCATGGCGGACGGATAGCACAATGTATTGATATATGGCACTGATTTACTATGCCATTAATCCTATTAATGTGAGTCACGGGAATCTCGAAAGAAAATTAAAATTATCGTATAAGAATACAATTTTATTATTACCAGTGTGTTTTTTAAGTGTGTGTGGCATAAGTTTTCATGTTATATAATCTGATATAGGGAAGATGAACAAAATATTAATTCATTATAATATTTTTATTCTCCAACTTGATCCAAATGAATCATTAGATCATTTAGGAAGGCAGCGGGGTGCATCCGTTGCTTCTTTGTGTGTATGGTATCAGAATTTTTATTAAATTATTTTTATTCCACTGTAAGTTGAAATAAAATCCTCTGATACCGTTTGTTTTTCATTTTTATTAAACGATTTCAATAATAATTATATACCTACAATGAAAGGTCACATTATTTTCCTTAGTTTAAAACTATTTTGATTAATGTCCGCCACTCTTCACAAAGCGGGTCAGATATTAAGTATGTCTAATTACCTTTGTCTCCAAAATAAACAAAAATATAAAATGTCATATAGAAACAGACAAAAAGAAGTAAGTATTTCCCAACATGTCTTAAAGAATATAAACATACAATACAAAACAGAACCACACATTTGCTTACTCACTTATGTTACGTTACGAACTCAATGTGGGTATTATTTTCTATTATAATAGACTACCCACATAACACCGTACATTTTTTTCGAGATAACCACAGCCAAAGAGACGTCATAAATCTCTGGGTCGAGTTAAATGATCCAAACATCCCGGGAGCGATTTCTTTCATTTACGGAGATCGTTATAATAAAGCCCAATTTTCTTATTCCCTGCATCGTTTGTTTCCATCACAGATATTATTGGTGATATATTACGTGACAATTCGATTATAAGTCAATCACTACTCGGAATTAGGAAGGTGTTGATTTATGTTGACGAATAAAGTGATATTTGTTTTGGTACAGGTATTAATGGAATAGGTAATATGGGCTGGTGTCCGCAACTCCACGCCAATGAGCATATTTTGCGTAATACTGGAATAATGGAATACTGCTATGTATCATCACAATATTTTTCACAGCGGCCGTGGCTAGGGGTCGACTGGCGGTGCGATATAAATAACCTTATCGCGTCAAATTCGCCAATCCTGCACTTTACCAAGTCGGTGTTTGATATTTACGATCCGTTCGGTAGCTCACTGTACATTTATTTTGGCGCCCAACTGGGACTTTATTTTATAAATTGTGTTTCTGGGTCTTGCGACTATTATATCGTTGGGAGTCACTTTGTAACGCAAACGAGGTTACTTTCAAATTAAAATGAATTATAAAGCCCAGCAAACGTACAATAAATAAAACCAAAATAAAACGAATGAATTCCAATGTCATGAATGGAAAATGTGTCCGTTCGTTAACAATTTAAGGAAAAATAAAGATGAACATTATACAAATAAAGCTAAATACTCATTATGGCAATTTAAATTCAGAATGGGAACGAAAAAATCCTGTCAGTCCATTTAAGGGTAATGTAGCTTCGGCACTCCCTGAAAATGAAATTCTTAAATCGCTATTGCTGGATCTTACTCGTCGGGTCGGCGATATCGTTTACGAATTATTAACAAACATAAAACAGCGTAAAAACGTCTTTAAACCCGCGTTTACCTTGAGGTAACGGATATTAAACTCTCTGTAACTGAATAATCGACGCCGAAATGTTAAATAAAGCATTGCCCTTCGTCTTAGAATTAACGTTTCTCTTGTGTCAATCAAAGTAGGTATTAAATTCAATCTTCCCTCATTTGTGTTAGTATTTTTTGTTGTTAGTTAGTAATTAGTTCGTAATTCCTAGTGGAGGGGTTGTGATGGCGCGAGTCAACACTCGAGGCGTGTAGTGCCGTGGCTCGGACGTGTAGTGGGTGACGCGCGACCCGCCGATATCCAGTTAATTGAAGGACCATAGCCACGGCACTATGGCAGTAATGACCGCCACTCGCCGACTCAATTACAGTTGCAGTACTCTCTTATATGCTGATCGAGATAGATAACAGTTCTATTGTTAAATAATAGAATTTAATTAGTTTGAAATAAGTAAAGTGAGCGTTTGCGACGTCGCGCGTCGGCGTTTTAATTGTTACGAGACATTTCACTTTTAACTAAAACTCGCTAATTCAACCTATTTTAACTAAGTGTGTTATTTGTGAAATATTATTGTAATGTTTGATTTTCTTATATACTTACACAGATACCTATGTAAGTACCTAACACACGAAACATGAAATAATATACGTGTAAAATGCAATTCTCTCTTTCTATGCCTACATATGTACAACCAACTGGTCCCTAATGAATCCAATCCTGTTATAATCAAGAGCTCGCAATAAATTACAGTTAGCACAAAAACCGCAGTATTTGACTAATTGCAGCATAATCCTCAACGTTTACATGCAAGCTGGACAAGCGGAAAAATTAAAGATGGCGTAAAAAGGGTTGACGAGGCAAATTGGCACCGCGTTCATTAACCGATGTCTCTCCGGCAGGGCTTTGTTTCCTCCCCTCACAGCTGGGCCCATCCGCTAAATAACATTTACCTGATACAATGCTTGTTCCAATTAAACGCCGGTGTCCGCTGAGCACACATTATAAGCGATAAATATTTCGCTATCGTCAATTTCGTCAGCCAGCCGGAAAATAGCGGGAATAAAGTGGCTTGAAAGGTAATTAAATGACCGTTTGTGTAATATATTAAATAATTAAATGAGCGTCTGTGTAACATATTAAATAGTTAAATTACCGTCTGTGTAACATATTAAATAAATTAAATGACCGTCTGTGTAACATATTAAATAAATTAAATGACCGTCTGTGTAACATATTAAATAGTTAAATGACCGTCTGTGTAACATATTAAATAGTTAAATGACCGTCTGTGTAACATATTAAATAAATTAAATGACCGTCTGTGTAACATATTAAATAAATTAAATGACCGTCTGTGTAACATATTAAATAGTTAAATGACCGTCTGTGTAACATATTAAATAGTTAAATGACCGTCTGTGTAACATATTAAATCAATTAAATGACCGTCTGTGTAACATATTAAAATAGATATTCGAAACTTTATTGCTTTACTAGAGTTTGCCCGCGGCTTCGCCCGCATGAATGTCGAAAAATATCCCACGAGAAAGTGCTATCGGGATTAAAAATACCTGCCACACATAGGCAGGTATTTTAATCCAGGTTATGAACAATCTATGCGCCAAATTTCATCCGAATCCATTCAGCCGTTTTGCGCCATGCTCAACATACATCCAGAATAACAGACAAACGGACAAAAATTTTAATAACTATATTTGCGGCATCAGATCGGATCAGATCTCGTAACCCAAAAATATTCAAAGCATGGTTTTGACTTAATTAATATTTTATTATGTGTATAGAAAGTGTTTGTTAATAAACAGGCCAGTTTTCGAATTTCAGTAAATATTTCGGGGTCTTATTAATCAATCATCCACCAATTAATACAAATTATATTACCTAACGAGTCATTTAATTACTCACACAAACTCTGCCATATTTACAAACGCTGCAGCACAATATTTTCTCGGCGGCACGTTATTGAGCGAGTCAGACGGTACAAGTTAACAGCTCTATTTCCACGCCGAAGAGAATTAGCCATAAGCGCGGTGGAAACAGCCAAGCGATGTATTTACGACAGTTCGCCGATTACATAAAATATTCATTTAACGCCGGGTTAGGGTTCGACGGGATACAGCCAATAACCACAAATACAATTAATTATTTATGCCCAAATTGTTCCGGACATATTAATATTGCAGCGACCGCTATTAGCGTTATCTACATCGACTTCTCTGAGCTGACCCGGCGAACTTCGTACCACCTAAATGTATGAAAAAATGTTGCATCTTTATTTTCGTGAAATTTTCTCGTTTTAATAGTTATTCTGCTATTCGGGGCGGAGACAAATGCAACAATTCAAAGATCATAAAAATCGGTTCAGCCGTTCTTGAGTTATTTATGGTGGAACTAACCCGACTTTATTTTATTTATATATAGAAGATAAGTCAAAATGTTATAAGAACTAATGAAATGATTATAACTAAACACACCCTTCAGAAACACAAAATGATCTAAAATTCACAGTTGAGTGCTGAGCAATTAAGTAGTTAACTTTGAGAGAAATGCGATTAATCCGGTTTATGTTAAATGAAAATAGATCCTGAAATACTAGGTATGAAACCAGAAAATGTTTTCAGATTTTACATTATTTAACAGAGAACCCGAAAAACAAGGACATGTGTCGCCATCTTTAGCACTCCACACCATCGAGATATAACTCCACCACAACATTATTTAATTTTTATTCTGTTTGCACATCGTCGCTTAGCATACCTTTTACAATTCCATACTTGTTCTATGCCGCTGTTTTTCGTGGTGGTTTACGCCTGAATTTTATGAAAATTTTCTAGAAATCTCTTTTAAAAACCAGACAGAATTGTATCGAACAGTGAGAAGTGGAAAAATTATGCTGTAAGCAAAACAGCGTTCCTCCAGCCTCCAACTATCCGAACAAGATTGGTGGCTGACACAAATCGCCCTTGGCGATTGGTTGGCACGTTCGCACCAAATATAAAAAGTTCCTCTCACCTCAACGTTTATTTTTTCTCAGCTAGTATCTGTAGGGAGAATCTTTTCGTCTTTGCGGATATATAACGAATCGCTGTGCTAAGATGTTTGATCCTCTCAAATACGGTTTTTGTTGACGCATGGGTCGAGCTTTTCCTTCGCAGTAAGTATAATTAGCGGCGTCAATATCGGTCGATATGCTTGTACCTAATAGGCACGTGCGAGGTGCAGCCGCGGTGTCCACGATACTCGCCCGGTATCGATCCCGCACACACGTGTCCACTGACACACACCACAACATCGCTGCGCTCATTTGCATAGCTGTGTGTATTCACATCTTCAATTGTATCCCCCGTCCTCAGACACCTAGTCTCTGTCAGTTAATTAGGGCTATTCATATTCAAATCATTCCAAGTCAATAGGTGTAATTACGGAAGAGTGTTGCTGTTGGCGTTTTCGTGTCCATTTTTCCTCCGGTATTGAATAACGTTTTAGTATAGTCGGGGTCGAAAATTACGTTAATTCAAGCATTTAACAATAATGAAGCCAACATCGAATGACCTTTCCGGAAAACCTCATTTAAATTAGTAGACCGTTCGTTCGTATCTGATATACAATACCAAAATTGGACGGTAATATGAGGATTTTACTATCGAGTTTCCTCGTTCAACCAGTTGTTTTTTTGGGAACAAGGTGGGGGTCAATTCATTATGGTTTGCTGCTACGTGTCCACGGAGTCTTGCCAAGAAGTTCAAACACGTTGACCGTAAACAAACCAATTATCCTAGCCGCTGTTTGAGGCTAGTGTTTCACGAGCCGAGGGACTGTGACCACACCCGCCAGTGCCCACATCAATCAATCGCTGACCACTGCTGTACAAACTGCGATACTGCCGCCACAGTCACGCCATAGTAGCCAAGGCCATAGCAGATCGATTTCCACCTTCATGACGTCTAAATAGCATATTTTATTAAAACATTCGTATCGATATCTTGACAAATAACAGCGTTATTTTATGACACCTCGAGTGAAATAGTAATCGATGTAGACAGTTTTAAATTTTCAATTAAGACTTATTGCTTATAGTCCACTTTACTTGAGAAGCTGTTAGTGGCAGTTCACGGAAAGAAAGATTTACAATCTGCATTTGTCTGGGGAAAATATACTCCTCTTAGGAAAGCACTGAAGGAGTAAAATGTACGCGTTCTATTCTTGTGTGAAACAGGGTGACTCCTCTTCCATGTTTTAATAGCTATTCGCCAAATGGAGCACTTTAGACAACATTTTAAGGGTAACTTGTAAAACGCGAAATAAGCAAGTTACCTTAGATTTAGCTCTAAAAAGTTTACCTTTTAAGGGACTAATTTAATCTTTGTGGCGTTAATTCTGGAATAAGTGAGCTAATGAATATAATGGAGGCTCTCGACACCGTAATTATTGAGCCTTCGCAGACGTCATATCGATTCGCCTGCCCCGGAATAAACTAAACTGAATGCACACAGCCAGTCATGGAGTTCCCTGAAAGAATTGCTCTTTTTTACTGAAACGCTAAAATATGTATAAAGTCCTTTGAACCAATTTGGGGGGACTGTTTCTTGAAAATACTTAAGGACAGACCCATTTTGCTGTCCCATTGTTCATTTGTAAGCAAAAAGGTTTTTCAAATATTTCTGTCCCCAACCCTCTCTTGAGTAACTCCGGGATTCTCTTGGTAGAACGTTCGAAACGTCGAAAAATGCCATTTTCATCGTTTCAAATCATTGTAAAAGGCTAGAAGTCGTTCGTTTTTCACAGATTCGTCAGAATCAGAACTGCAATCTAGAACTCGATTCAAGTGCAGAACTCACGTTTGAGCCTGAACATGTTAATCCAGGGTGTGTCAGCTACCTCCATACAAAATATAAAAACACACATACACACTCACACACACAAACCTTCGCCTTTATAATATTAGTGTGATCTGCTAAGTTCACTCACATGAAACTTACAGCCAAAAATTGGCAGACACCTAAAAAATTGAGCTTTTAAGTTCTACTTTTTGTTATGCACATACTCGTAGATGCTGCAACATAGTTAGAATCTAATTGTCAGAGTGCTCGGTTTTCGCCCAAATAAAGTTAGGTACATATCGAGTTTATTTGGTGGTACATTTTCCAGTATATTTCCGTGCAGCCGGTGAGCCCGCTCGTCCCGTGTGGCATGCGCCGCAGAGCCCATTACACGTCCAGACACTCTACTATCGGATATTGTTAATTAATGCATCGGGAGAGCACTTTTCGCATGTTTCTGCTTACACGCTTTCATTGAGTTTTTTATCACGGTGTTCATTAAACGTAGGAGGGTTTCGTTAAATAACTTCGTTATGTTTTGTTTTGGTTTTTCAGGGATATTGACTGCTTTATGTAAATACTCAGCTTCGATACTGTATTTGGCAATTTTAAGAGAGCTTCTCAAACGCTTAAAGACGTTTTAAACTCACTATAAAAGGGGTCTGGGTAATTTTTCGTATCTGATGAAGTGTTCGCATATTACAAAGTTACGGAAATTCGCTACATGACCAAAGGTTCGGAAATATGGGACTAAACCTAGCAGTCGATGACTTTGGAATCAGATAGAGGAGTCGTTCCATTGTGACAGAATTTTGAGCACCTTCTTGGAAGTAGACATTCGCCCGCAATCGACCGTTCGTGAGTACTCATCAAGCTTCATAGTATTGGAAGTTACTGACAGAAATCTTAGACACTACAACAACTTCCATTTATTTGTCTTGTCTTGCAAAAGTCAAAAAGCACTAGATCCAAATCTAACTTTCTTAAAAAGTCCTTACGTTGAAATGATGTCACAAGATTCACAAAGTACTCTGGAATCCTAAAAGTTTACTTAACATTCTTATTTAAGGCCCCCAAATGACTACTTATCTCGACATTTCACGTGCTTTTTGAACTTATTATTTCCTGAAAATTTTTCGTCGTTGAATTTACTCGACTTATTTTTCTCATCTCGGATCCTCTTACTTGAAGGATTAGATTGTAGGCTAATTTAACAACTTGCCTCTATATACTTTTGGACCGGAAACTTACTATCATTTCATTAATATAAAATACCATAATTTTATATCCTTGTGGCGAAACTTAAGAGCGTTTACGCTGTATGGCATTTCATACAAACTTTCAAGCCCTTATTTTCCGAAATTAGTAAACCGATTTTAATGAAACTTCGTACGCATAAGCAGGATACAAAGGTCTAAAAAGTTAGTAGAAACATTTTCGAAAAATAGTGTTACAGCCAAATTAGACCGATTTTAAATAATCCATATAAACAGATATTTCCTGTTATCTTTTTTTAAATAAGACATTTCGAAAATGTTCTCTACTAACTTTTTAGACCTTTGTATCCTGCTTATACGTATGAAGTTTCATTAAAATCGGTTCATTAGTTTCGAAAAATAAGGGCTTGAAAGTTTGTATGAAATGCCTTACGGCGTAAACGCTCTTAATGAAATGTGAGTGTCAACCGTAGTTACAAGAATGACAAGGAAACCTATAGAGAAAACACGTCTTTTTACAAAACGACTATTGAAAACATTGTAAAATCTTGTTCTTGTATTTTTTTTTTTAATATGTTATACCAAGACTGAAACATGTTTACGCTAAGTTACAACATGCTGGGAAACCGGTAAATTACTTAACATCGTTTGTTTTGGACGACGAAGGCCATGCACGCGCTAATACTTTCATAAAACCGGTAACAATAACCCCGACGGGCATAAACAATGCTGTTGCCAGCTGGATGCGCACACGCAATGCACCGGCTGCGCTGTCTCGAGACAGGTAGCGCCACCTGTCAATGAAATCGATCCGCGATTACACACCTACACATTATCGAGTTTAATTTCATGGAGCACTAAGCGGCTGAAGTGTAATTAACTCAAGTAAACTAATAACATATTAAGTGCACCGTTTAACAATCGATCCGTTCAGCGTATTGACTCTGAACGGATCGATTGACTTTATGATAAACGAAGAAGTTTCTTCTCAGCTTCGTTGTTAAAGAATATTCTGTTCAAAACATCATAAAGGAATGAATGTGCAAAGATTCCACAATAGATTTTTCCACAGCATTCGAGTTCGAATTCCTTTATGCCTATCGAATCTATTGAATTACAAACAAAAATATTGTGTTCCCTTCATAACTGATACTCTAGCTGGAAGTCGATGAAAGTTTCGGTTCGTTTCAGCAGAACGTGCTGACATCAAGATCCTTCGCTTACGTAAGCACCGAGCTGGAACCGGGAAGGGTTGTTTCCATTAAATGCTTAGCGACTTTGTAGCGAAATTTTCGAATAGAAGTGTTGTCAATTGGATATATCAGTGCTTCCAGTAAAAAAGGGCACAACTCAAATTCCTCACTTTTCAGGAGAGGTAAAAAACAATACTTTTAATGTTTTTTAGTATTTCGCAATTAAAATTAATTACTTCATTCGAATTTACATTGTAGATAAAAAATAGCCCTATAATTTAATGAGAATCACTTCCACATTGAGTCACGCTTACCATATAATATTTCGAATAAGTAGTTGCTGTGTAAACTGCTGTTAGAAGGGGAGATCAAGTCCAAATTATCATTAATTTTCAACTTTGCTCGTGCGAATTATATCACGTGCTGCGGTCTCACTCCCTGGTAGAGCAGTCTTTGTTGAGGTTTTGAGATGTATCCAAAATTTTACTCGACTTCGTTTATACAAACATCAAAATGGAAGCCATTTTCTTCACCCTTGTCCTTCATAATCAAAACAAGTAACAACGTTAAGGTGATTCACGATCATCTCCTGGAACACATTTGCTTACCTTTAGGTAAAGTTAATGAGACTATAGAACTAGGGTAAATTGCTTTCTAAAGGGTATCTTAATATATTGAACGGATTAAAGCGTAATCGTTTTCGATGCGTGTAAATAGACTTCGTAAACGCTATTGCCCATCAATATCTATTAAGATTCCGGGTATTACAGCACGTTCACTAAGTATTCGTAATTAATCATCGATCCTTTTGATGTCACAGAATTCTCAACCACCTGGCTTTTCATTTCCATTTGGCCGTACGTATTGTATAGTTCACCACAAAACGTATACCTACTGTGTAGTCCCACTTCTAGGCATTCTGTTTGCAAGGCACTAGGTGGATTGAACGAACAGAATTTTTCAATTTCCTGTCAGTCCTAGGACGAGCGATCGACGGCCTTATTCAGAAATGACATTATTTCCACGCTGCAGGTGTAATTCATTCAGTATGGCAGCACATTTTGCGGCTTCCGTACTTTGTGACAATTGCGTGTTCTTAGAAATGTAAGTTTTGCCAGTGACTTTTTACCTATTTTAGTTTTGGAGGCTTTGAGTCAGTAACTGCAATCAAGTGCACTCGTTCTTAATGGATACCAACTTTTATTTAGGTCAAAGATGACAGATTATAATGATTACGTCAGAACGGTAATCTCGTTCTCTGGAAATTTGCGTTATTTTTAATCAGGATTTTCACTGTAACACGTATTTATTAATCAGGCAAGTCTTGTGTGCCTTGCCATTAACCCGTTGCGAATGGACATTACTTATATTCAGGGCTCGGGTCACATTTAATTGGTTTTGAGCGACGCGCGACGCCATTCCGAGCGGAATTATTTCCGAACCACGCTAGTTCATCTGTTTCTAACCAGCATTGATTACTCGTATTACTCTTTTGGTATCCGTTTTAAATGAGCATTTAAAGGATAAGTACTAGAACGGTAGCCAGATGCATATTTAACGGTATTTTAACAGAGCGATTGTTATCTCATCTCTGAAACCCAACAAGTTGGACACGAAACCGGTAACCGAAACTAACCTTTAAACTGGTTAAACAGGATACAGGATCATCAAATTAAAATATTTATATTTAATACAACAATAATTAATGATGTAAAGGCACGGTGCACTCAGTTATAAAATAAAGAAACGGTATCTTCTCGATAGATCGATGTCGTCGAAGCCGCCAGACTGGCCGAGGGAAAAAACACTGGTTCTTGGCTGCATAGAGCAAGGTCGTGGTCAAGTACGAATGGAGAAATTAAGTCGCTACAATTAGGTATAAGAAATATTCAAATAAAAAGACGGCTATAACGAGGTTTGATTGAGCTGTAATGTTCGCGTGTTTGCGATGTTTTAGTTCTTGGACATGAGTTACCTTGGGTAATCTGGAAGTCTTTAAACAGACTCCGGACCCAGGTAGGCCGAAGCAAGGAAAACCTGTTCAGGTGGAGATTCATAGACGATTCCGCCTTGGAGTGTAAATGTGGTGCTGTCCCACAAACGATGGGACACTTAATATCGTGTCCTGCGTCTCCTGTCAGCTGCACGTTACAGGAACTGATGGACGGTGATGAAGGCGTCAAACAAGTAGCCGAATTCTGGGCCGAGTACATTTAGATTGCTATCGACACGCTAAGAAGAAGAAGTTCTTGATGGTTCGCTTTACTGCTGTATT
Source organism: Mesoligia furuncula (assembly GCA_916614155.1). Classification (NCBI taxonomy): domain Eukaryota; kingdom Metazoa; phylum Arthropoda; class Insecta; order Lepidoptera; family Noctuidae; genus Mesoligia; species Mesoligia furuncula. The sequence goes on along the minus strand of OU744791.1, from coordinate 665,402 downwards.
TTTGATTATCATCAGATAAGTTAGTACTTCAAGATTATTATAGTTTTCAAAGCGACCATAGACCTACATGCACCTACAGTAAACGTGTCGCGACTTATATAATGTGTTGTAAGTAGTTATTTCCACAGAAACCTTATCGGTCCTTTTCCTTTCCCTCATTAAAGACTGCGGCTAACGCGAATGCTGCTCGCTCGTTTTTTATTAAAGTTTCATTGATTGTTGTAACAAATGTTGTATTCCTAGTTAAGGCAAGCCCATTGCGATCGATAGACTGAATTATGAAGCAGACATCTCGTTGGATAGTTCGTAGATTACTTAATCATGATAAAAGTACATGTTGAGTGTGATATGAATGACTGGCCGGTTTTACCTCAACTACTAGCAAACAAAAACATTAAATAGTATTGTTCTGCAGTTTACGCAATTATAGTAAGATGTTGTGTAAAAACCATAATAGGTACCTATATGAAAGAATGTTTTTTTAGATTTCTATGGTAAAAACCATGAGACTTATGACACCTTATGAGTTGTCTTTGAGGAAAATCGTACGTTTTACGTAGGTTATCATGTGGATAAAATACGATAAGGAGAGGTCTCAAATCTTTCTGGATGATACGAATAACATTATCTGCAGTCGGTCTTTATTGACTTTCCAAATGATCCACTACACTGAACTGTTTTGGGGATATAATTCTAGGTATTATCGCCAACCTAGATTAACTGACAAGGCTACAATAGTGAATATATACGATGTTAAAGACTTGATTGCCGCTTAAATACCCATTACAGAATTGACGAGGCATGCCCGTTGGAGGTAAAATTTAAAACGTGTGTTTACGACAAAGCACCGCTACCGCTAGTGCAGTTTAGCGCCGAGTCGTTACATCATGTAGGTATTTGACCATCAAATTATACCTTCTAGAAAATTATTCATGTCGACGTCACTGCGGTTTGGTGTTATACGATAGAATCAAATTATTGATAATCGATAACATTTTAATGGACAGTTATTAGTAAGTATAACCAAGTAGATAGTGCCGTATCTACGATTACGGACCTTTATTATTGTCATTTTCTGTTTATCGACTGAATGACAACTGGCAACACATTCGTAACTTAGTAGGTCGGTACCTACCTACAGGACATTGTTATGAGCGATTCTTCGTATGCATTTGTGTATGTGCCATGCATAATTTATCAGTTTATCAGTTCTTTGCAACGTTCTATAGCTCTCAACGAAGTTTCAAAGATTTTCAACTTCAGATTCAACTAATGAAATGCGCAGGATTGTGGGTAGTGATATGACTTCGATTCCTCGGCCGAATTTGCATAGTGAAGATTTGCTACTAAGTTAAATATTCAAGGTAAAACACGTCATTACATTATTTTACGCATCATATACCACAGTAAATGTTTAGACATTAAATAATCAACAATACGGCTTCCTAGGTAATGCCCGATTACCTGCACTAGCCTTCTGGAGCCTTGCCGTGAAAGTATGCTCGGCCGGCAGTAAAATATCAAAACAAACATAGATCGGTCGCCGGCCGCTGCCGCGGAGCTGGCCGCGCGATCCTGCGATTCACGACCAAACGCGATCGATAAAAACAATGAAAATAGACGCGGCTGTCGGTCGACTACACGCTACTGCATCATCGCCAAGGTAATAAATAATCAGTATCAATGATAAAATTCATAATTATTCGCTACACTAACGAGGTACGAATTAAAACTTCTAAATACAGTGTCTAATCCAATAACCTTTCTAAGACGAATCTAATAAGATTTCACGTAGATGCACATAAGCAATTATGATGCAACCGTGGAGGAAAGTGACGTGACAACTTACCAGATGCAGGACGGTGTTCACTACCTCACGGTTGGTCACCTGTCCGACTTCAATCAGCCCGATAAGAACAGCGAATTTCAGGCTATCGTTCGTCGTCATCCTGACCACTTCTTCAGGTCTCTTGATATCACTAAACGGCGGCGATTTTAAGTCCGCCATGGTTTATTTTGTCACAATTCACTGATACACAATTTTAAAATCCACTCACGACCATAAAATTCAAGAAAACATTATTCCTTCGGCTCACATGATAACACACCAAAGTCGCATTCTGCCATTTTGGATTTTGGAGATGTTGCCATGTTTGATTTTCCAGTTGGTACCCTGACAATTCTACTAAAATTCCTGTCATTTTTGAAATGGTAGAACTATACTATTAGAACGAGCAGCACACCAAAAAATATTTCTATAGATAAACAGTGCGTTTCTTATTATATATTACTAACCAAAAAAACATAAATTGGTTTAGTACAAAATCGATACTAAAAACTTGTGTAACAAAAATGCAAATAAAACGAGCATCGTCATTCATTTGTAAAATAACTCATATTGTGTCATAAAATATTTATTATTCTCTTACTGTTTCTCAATAAATTGGAGTGGAGGAGGATGGAGAGAGTTATAATTTTTAAGGCAATGGCAATAACATCTAGGATCAGTATGACCAACAATAATATACGTCTGTGTTGCTTATTTTACGAATTTTGTTATTTTTACAATTAAATATCAAAAAGAACCTGAAACTACTGCACAATTTATATTCTTGATTGCAGACTTAAAAAAGACGTAATTGTGATTATTGATTTTTATGTTGTCTGCTGTGAAATTGGCTACAAAAGCTAATGCAGAGTGAAGTGAAGCTCACTTCATGTCACTTAGTTGAAATCAGTCAAAAAGTAAACATGGCGGCGATCGACGTTGAGCCTCAAAAAGTGAGTGAAACTATGTGTATTTCTGTTTAAAACGAATAATTCAGTTTATTTTGTAGTAAATTTTGTAAAAGAAAATATGAGCAACCATCCTAAAAATAGTAAAACGCTGTATGTTCACATTTTAATAAAGAAAATTGAAGCTAAGGGCGTTGCTCTTCCGACAAAAAATTGGATATTGAATCCGTTGCTGTGTTTATTATCGTTACAGAATAGTAAATAAAACATTCCTTTAGACCGGTGAACAAACAACGAACATTGCGTTTACGTTGGTCAATTGCGTCAATTACGTTTGTTTTGCGAATGCGTCGGGTCGAGTCACTTGGTTGTGTGAATTCGGTCAGTGTGCTGAGATAATTAATGAATTTTAGATGGAGACGCTGCTGCGCACTCTCAAGTTGTCGGGGCACGTCGGCTTCGACAGCCTGCCTGACCAGCTGGTGAACAAGAGCGTGCAGAACGGCTTCGTGTTCAACATCCTGTGCATTGGTGAGCACAATGACTAATTGTTGTAGTTGAGCTAATCACCGTCACCCACCTACGTTATCGCTGGCATGGTTAGCGTGCGACCTCGTTCATTTACAACTGTTAATGTAGGTTCACTGATCAACGAGTTGTACAGGAAAATTAATGATATTGCATGGAATTCTATGAAGGATATAAAACTATGTTATTCACCGTGCAGGTGAGACTGGGCTGGGTAAATCAACCCTGATGGACTCGCTGTTCAACACCAACTTTGAATCAGTGCCAAGCCCACACAACCTGCCCACGGTCAAGTTGAAGGCACACACTTATGAGCTGCAAGAGAGTAGCGTTAGACTGAAGGTATGTCGAACATGTTTGTTATCATTATCATTTTTACTCTTTATGTTTCCCTTTTTTTCATCTTGATAACATTTTAAATTTCAGACTGTCAGTAATTGTATAGTACAGTGCATAAAAGGCGTAAAGCCTTTAAAACAAAGAGAACGGACAAATTGATACCAATTAACTTTTAAAACCTGGATATTATGTTACTTCTGTAAGTGTAAGATTTAATATCAATTCTTAACTTGGCAGCTAACAATCTGTGACACCGTTGGCTACGGAGACCAAGTGAACAAGGAGGACAGTTTCAAAGCAGTAGTGGACTATATAGATGCCCAGTTTGAGGCGTACCTGCAAGAGGAGCTCAAAATCAAGCGAGCATTGCCCACTTACCATGACAGTCGACTGCATGTCTGTCTATACTTCATCTGTCCCACAGGTGAGTCAAATGTTTTGTTTTTATGACTGAAATCATATCATCACAGTTAGACAATCAATAATGTGATAATGCAGCATAACTTACGGACTGATATAAATGTTGAAATACACTACTCTTTAAAATCCCTTATTTATTTGGTTCTACAACAATGACTACACTATTAAAAATAAATATATTAACAGACAGTTATTGAATATTATTTTAGATATTGAACATTCAAACATTTTAAACTTTGTATTTGTTAGGACTAAAATCTGTAAAATAGTAGTATAGTTTCTGCCTGCAGGCATGAGTTTATGTTCGGATGTAAAAACCCAAAGTTCAATGTCAACTATTAACACTTTATAGAACCTGTTTAGAACTATTTAATCTACCTAATTAGAATCAAAGTAAATAATGTTAGGAGCATTCTGATTACAAATATAGTTATCCTGTGTGGTATTTGCATAGCACACATACACAGACAAGAGCTGATAGAAAAACCTGATGCCTCTACCCAACAACATTTACAACAGTTTGGTATGGTTGTGGAAGTAACTAAAACCTCCGAGGGATTTTAATTAAGTTTTGCAATGAAGTTAGGAAGAAGACATGGGAAGAGTTTTTATCCTGCAAAATAAAAACAAGCAACCATAAATGCAGAAAGAATTGACATATTTGCACATGGCCAGTAAGCGCAGACAGCATTTTTTAAAAATATGTTTTTTATAAGTTGTAAGTCTTTGTTGTTACTATATAGGGTCCCATTAAAATAGATGGACAAATTTTAACACAGCCCTCAGTTCGTCTAACCAAAGATATCCAAGCAAAAAAAACTATTAACACATTGAAGGACACTGAACGAGACACAATAGAAGTTTTATTGTTACTACGTCGAGGGGCGTTAAGTGTCCCGCAAAGTGTTAAGGTACAATGATTAAAGTGATTTTATTTTGACCTAAAATAATAAAAGTATCTATGCGTTTTTCTTTATTTTTTTTACCATCGTCCTTATTTTGGTGGTCTGAATGATTTCTAAAAGTTGGTCCATATATTTTAATGGGACCTTATATAAACGTTCACTACATATTGGTCTAGTGCAGTAGGCAGATGGCCCACTGAGTGACATTTTTACGAGCTGTCCTTGACACGCGGACGGACGTTCACAAACGTACGATTTATTCAGGGCGCGCGCGGCATACTATATGCTGCCCTCGAATTCTCTATACTCCCCATAGAGTGGGTAACGGCATTCCTGCTACAAATACACGAGATTAGAATGAATATTCTTTATTTCTTTAAGTACCTACTCTTTATTAAACTATGATTAAGGAAAATTCAGATTTATTTCTGTTGTCTTCCTCATTTTTTACCTGTACCTTACAGGATTACGTGTCATCTATTTATTTAAAAAACAATCTGTGCCCCAAGCAATGCCACTGTATCATCAACCTGTTTATCAAATTAACTTTGAGTGACAAAGTAGCACGTGATAAAGGAAGCGCTTGGAATTCCTCTCCACTGATTGAAACTGCTCCAATGTAAACATGACAAGTGCAGCGGCCGCCGCGCCGCGCCGTTGCGAGTTTGCGACGTATGCGTGATACCGGTGCGTAACTCCACGCCTAATTGACGTCCACTTGTCTTACTTGATGTTAACTAAACAGTACTTGCTTGTTGACTAGATAATTAACTTTGATTCATTAGCGGTGCACCTATGACTTTATTTGCTCTTGACTGTTTGTGTAAAAAATAAATAGTCGAGTCGTATTTCGTCACAAATAAAGCAAATGGAATGTACAATTTACTTACCTACACTATCTTGGTCACATTTGGTTTTTTTTTTCTATTATACGGAATATGTTACTTATATGAGTAAGTATATATATTAATAGGTACATAAAAGTTGCAATGTTTCAGCATAAAACCATAGATAGGTGCTGATCATACAAATTCGGGCAGTCTTAACTTTCCACTATAGTAAGGCGTCATGGTGTATGGTGTTGGTAGGGAATTGGCTTACAAACGTCATATAAGGAGCAGCGATAGCGGAAGTTAACGCGTGTGTGGTCCGACGCCACGCTACGGTGCACCATTTCTATCCATTGTCACAAACAGTTAGATTAGGTTTCATATTTTATTTTGAACTACATTTATGGAAATCATAACAATGCTCTAACGAGTTTAAATCAAATAACAAAGAGAGTTTATAAATACTCAAGTTTGCAACAACTTTTACTCATTATTGTAGCTAGCCAAAGGTGGACAAACGCTCTGGTGAATGGTTCTGGTCGTCAAAGGATTCATATAAACGAGCCGAAATATATCGTTACTAGCAGCGCCCCGCGACTTCACCAACATAAGTGTCGATCCCGTGGGATAATCGGGATAAAACTATCCTATGTCCTTCTCCGGAATGCAATCTATCTCTCTGCCAAATTTTATCGAAATCCGTTCAGTGGTTTAAGCGTGAAAAGGTAACATACAGACAGAGTTACTTTCGAATTTATAATATTAGTATGGATGCAAATCTATACCTCCTGCCAATGTCATCCGGCCTATATTATTATGACTTATGACCAAAGTTATTTCATATCATCTGTTTCATTAATATCATCTGTTTCATTAGAATCTGTTTCCTTTATTTCCAGGCCATGGGCTCAAGTCCATCGACCTGGTGTGCATGAAGAAGCTGGACACGAAGGTGAACATCATCCCCATCATTGCGAAGGCGGACACCATCTCCAAGACAGAGCTGCAGAAATTTAAGGTAAAGCTATCTTGCTTAAACAGCTTTATTTTATTTTTGTCTAAACTTTCAGTAAATTCATCCAAGTGTGTGTCACCTGTCCCTGGGATTTAAAGGAATCTGCTCGTTATGCGGACCATTCTTCCTATTATTTGAATAGTTCACCAACTTAGAACTTGTTCTTATTGATATTTTCTTTTCCCCATACTCTCCAATATGATTCTACTAGCCGTTTCGACCTCCATTGTCCTTAATTAATGAATACCACCATTCAACGAGTATAACAACGTCTGACCATTGTGCATTCTTTCCTTGTTTTCTTACAAGAGCCAATGTTCATCACCATTATCAACGAACAACGCACACATGGGAACATGCAGGAGCGACATTTGTGTATATTTACATCTTACACATTACTATGTAATTCATGTCCGACTGTCCAGTGATTCATGAACTTACAATATATTATTGTGCTAGTGACTCAGTACTACCGTCATAAATTACTATTACAATATTTTACTCATGTCTATTGGTCATAACTTTCTCTGCTATATTATTTAAATAAGTACAGCATGTACCAGTTTCGGGTGAACATAATAATATGTTATTAATTTATGAGTAGTGTTAGTAGATAGTATCGCAACATTGAGTTACTGCAGTATATTTGCAAGTATAATGGCACTCTACTTCCCTTACTCGCCTTTCACTATATTGCCTATTTCTGTTTGCAATGAGCAAATAAAAATGAATAATACTTAATCCATTAGTGACATTACTGAACAATGACAGTTTTAAGGTCACGTGATAAGAAGCCAGTCAAAATACTGAGAGACCATAAATAAATGATTCCATGCCAAATATAATATCATCATGTCTCCTGCCCTCATACCAATGTCTTCTCCTACTCTGTCCTTCTCATACTTCTGACTTTGTTCATTCTTCCTTTCATATTCATTCCATTCTTCTTTGGAATGCACTTCCTCTTCACATCATTGCATCAGGACGGCCACCAGTTGGTATGCATTTAAGCGGAAATTGCAGAGTTATTTTCAAAACAAATAGCTTAGAGTCATCTCAACACCTCTCTCCCTTGAATTTGTATATATGTATATACAGGGTGAATTTTCCAAGTGGGCGTGAATGGTCAAATCCTAAACTATGAGAAATAGCGAAAAGTACTTAAAGGAGTCGCGGGCTCGATTTTGATAAAAACTAAAACTGCATCATTAGATTTTTGAAAAATCAATATTTCCAGCCAGGAATCGAAACCGTTGATTTTGAAAAAAAAACACACTATATTACACCATTCGATAAAGTCGCTGATAAGTATCGAATTCTGGGAAGTAATGACATACGGGAAACTAAAGAAAAGAGCTAATTTTTAACAAAATACTTTTTTGTTTTTCTTATGTTACCTACCTACTAAACCTTAACTGATTAATTGTCTAAAATGATGACCATTGTTTTCAATACATAGCTGAATTCGATGTGTCAAGGATAGTACTACATTCAAAATTTGAATTTAGAACATAATGTTGTGAAGGTGACTGCGCTGCGGGTGTATTGAGCATTATTTCGAACAAGGTACAGGTAATGTCGGTTGAGTACTTTAAAATAAGAAGCAGTTTATCAAAATCCTACATTTTCCTCAAGTTATCCATAATAATATGTCATTACTTCCCAGAATTTGATCCTTATTAGGGACACTATCGAGTGGTGTAATAATACAGTGTGTGTTTTTTTTATCAAAAGCAACGGGTTCTATTCCTGGCTAGAAATATCGATTTTTGGAAAATCCAATGATGCAGTTTTAGTTTTCATCAAAATCGAGCCCGCGACTCCATTGAGTACTTTTCGCTATTCCTTATAGTTTCGGATTTGACCATCCACGCCCACTTGAAAAATTCATCCTGTATATAAGTATATATTATAGTAAATAGTATGTATGTGTATATAACCTATTTATGTATTTGTGTACCTAGTTTTAATAGTTTTTTTTATTTTTCATTGTTCCTCTCAACCAAAGCACCTGCCATCCAATCTCTTCAACAGCCTTGGTTGACTGGTAGAGAATGCCTAAAGCATTAAGTCCGCCTTTGTACCTTTTTGTGCGAATAGTTTAAATAAATAAATGTATTTGGGGTTGGCGCAATATGTCTTCTTGTTTAATACTTCTCTATTAGTCGTGATCCCCGTTTCTAGCTATATCTTTCACACAGTCTGTTCCATAGTTTCTTTGGTACTCTCTATGGGAAGATTTAAAATATAATTTTAAAAAGTGCCCACTGTGTTTCTTGCCCGTTCTTCTCCATAGGTACCTAAGTTTTGGAATGGGCAACTAGCTTCATATTTTCCGACTGACCGACTTCTTGACGATTCAATAGTGCCTGTAAATAGTTCTATTGAAATAAATGCTTTTAGTTTGACTTCTTCTTGAAAAAAAAAATCTTTAATTTCAGACTAAAGTCCATAGTACTAACACTAGTTTCTAAGCCGTGTATACCATATACCAATAAATAGTAGTTACCTAATACAAGTAGTTTTTAGCTGTAATGAAATTGACAATCCTTTCAACTTCATCAACTAAGCATTCTGAACCTTTAATTCCAGTCCAAAATAATGCAAGAGCTGCAAGCGAACTCGGTGGAGATCTACCAGTTCCCTGTGGACGACGAGTCGGTGACCGAGGTGAACAGCGTGATGAACTCGCACATCCCCTTCGCCGTGGTGGGCTCCACCGACTTCGTCAAGATCGGCAACAAGACCGTGCGCGCGCGCCAGTACCCCTGGGGCACGGTGCAAGGTATGCTTACACTTTCATGCTATATCTTTATAAACTTTTGGATTCTGAGGTACCGTATTACAAGTATGTGCCCGACATGACCATGTCAGGTTGTACTGGGATCGGTCTACCTTTGCTGACAGGACTATTGTCGCCAATAAGCCTGTCATAATGGTAATATGTAGGTCGATTAGTGCGCTGTGCAATGATTGTCGATGTTACCATCCCACATGATGGGAACCTCGTGAAAGCTGGGAAAGAAAATCAAATCAAATGTCTTGGACTTAGCACACGAGGTTGTTGACATGTAGAATGTGAACTATGCTGTCATTGTGCCTATTGTCGTATCGGCCAATGGCTTGATGACTGAAAACCGCGATCAACATCTATCGAGGCTCTCGTTAAGCGTTTGGATCAACGGCCTGATTCAAAGGTTCCTGTCTCTGGAGCCCTTACCGGCGGTAGTTTGCACCCTGCTCCCTACACCAGTGGACCACTATTTTTTTATATAGGTATAAATTAAATCTAAGGAACAAAATAAATAAATAAATTAACCTTTATTTCACTCCACAAAGAACCCATACAGTAGTGTTTGTAAAGAAAACTTAAAACTAGTGTTAGTATCCAAATAATGATTAATCTAGTGCTAGGTGCAACAATACAGCTACGATGTGGTTAAATATAACTTGTTAACATGGTGAGAAGTTATGTTATCAGGAATTTCGGTAACTGTGATGACTGGCTATACGGTGAACGCCACGTGTTAAGTATTGCAAAGGTTGTCAGAAAATTGCAACGTTGAGGTCAGAGCCGCGAACCTAATTTGCAGATGATCCTTTCTATCCTATTACAATTTAATAAACTGATCTCAGTTTTACTGTAGCATTGAATATTTATTTTGCGGTTTCATATTGATAATTTGAGTAATACTTTTTTATGCTACACTGTCATCTTTTTTTGGAAATATGTCCAAAAGGACTTTTAACATAGTATTTGTTAAATGCTTTGTATAATGTATGTATAATCAAATTAACCACTACGCTCCTATTTTCCAGTTGAGAACGAGTCCCACTGCGACTTCGTGAAGCTGCGCGAGATGCTGATCCGCACCAACATGGAGGACCTGCGCGAGAAGACGCACGCGCGGCACTACGAGCTGTACCGGCGTCGGCGCCTGCAGCAGATGGGCTTCACGGACGTCGACGCTGATAATAAGCCCGTATGTGTAGTACACGGACTTGCTATTCCATTCATTACGACACTGGTCTTTGAACGTCGCTAATTTTACAAAATATAATAGAACTAGCGCCCCGCCCGCGACGATACGTCGAGATTTCTTCTTATAGATTGTAAGTTTAATATAAATGTAATAAATACATAAACCACATCAAAATTCGTTGCGTGGTTTAGACGAACAACGCGGTCACACAGATCGACACGAAATACGAATTTAATCTATCTACAGGGTTATTGGTAAAACATTAACAACCTCTTAAGAGGTCGTTGTACTCATCTATGTAAACAACTTTTACTATGGGACCAAACCTGAAATCGCGAAAAAAATCAGCTGTTCCCTAGATGTATGTTCGTATATCTCGTCAAAATCTAGGAAACAGCAGACTTTTTTTTTTCGCGATTTCGGGTTTGGTCCCATAATAAAAGTTGTTCATAATGATGAGTACAATGACCTCTTAAGAGGTTGTTAATGTTTTACCAATAACCCTGTATATAAATAAAGCAAAGTCGGGTTAGTTACACCATTTATAACTTAAGAATGGCTTAGCCAATTTTAATAATCTTTGATTTGTTGGATTTGTCTTCGCTCCGAATAGCAGAATAACTATTTAAACATGGCAAAAATTCACAAAAAAAAAAATTAAGATAAGTAATTAATTTTCTCATACATTCGTACTTATTGATTCTGAGGCGGTACGAAGTTCGCCGGGCCAGCTAGTTTATAATAATACGTATAGAAGCTATAAGACGTACGTACTCAAACTCAAACTCAAACTCAAAGCATTTATTTCAATTAAACCTTTAACAGGCACTTTTGAATTGTCAAGAAGTCGGTCAGTCATAAAAATATGAAGCTAGTTGCCCATTCCAAAGCGTAGGTACCTATGGAGAAGAACGGGCAAGAAACTCCATGGACACTCTTTTTAAATTACATTTTACAAAAACATTTGTTACATCATTTCTTTTGAATTTATGATTATATAATGTGAGAACGATGTAAAAAAAAATAAAAAGATGTCCGCGTTAAGAGCGTCCAGAATACAACAAATAGTAACAAAACAACAATCCAAAATTAAAACAATTAAAATAAGCCCAGGCGGCTAAGTGATGACCAGTCCCAACTGACGGCGCCCGTTCACGAACATGACGTATATATCAGCACCATTCAGCTCAACCACTTTGAAGGGAGCTAAATGATCCAACACACACGCCACCGCCAGCGAGACATTTGAGTGAGCATGACACACTATCAGCCGCCAGGGAATATTCAAGTCAATGAAAGATATATTATTACCCAGTAAATGGTAGCTATAGATTACATAGAACTCACATCTGTGCTATGCAATTATACAATACAAAGGAAATTGAGTTTATACAATGCAAGGATAGTCTTACAATCTTCAGCAGCTCCAACAGTATTTTCAAGTGTTAGTCAATTAGTTGTGGAGCAGGACTAGCATTGAGCCAGGCATTTTTGTCAGTGATGTAATCCCCTAACTTATAATATGCCTGACTGCATAGTGTGCGTTTTATACAAGATTTAAATTTTGTCTCATTCAGTTGAAGAATGTGGGGAGGTATTTTATTATAACATTTTAGACAGTACCCCATAAAAGATGAATCTACTTTAGCCAGTCTGAAACCTGGTTGAACTAATAGGTACGCAATTAGACAGTAGTGTAGGCTACTGCTGGCCGAATTTTATAAGTATTTGTACTTACTAGCAGCGCCCCGCGGTTTCACCCGCATAAGTGTCGATCCCGTGGGAATATCGGGATAAAAACAATCCTATGTCCTTCCCCAGGATGCAATATATCTCTCTGATAAATTTTATCGAAATCCGTTCAGTGGCTTAGGCGTGAAAAGGTAACATACAGACAGACAGATTTACTTTCGAATTTATAATATTAGTATGGATGAGGGATTCTTTATACCCTCGAAGCATACCAACTGCTGGATGGATACATGAGGTGCCTACCGACTTGTCTAGGTTGCGTCATAAGCTAAGTTTTGTGCTTTTATAAAATCAAAGTGGTGGATTTTAGACTTCAATAGGTAATGTCTTAATAAATGTCTCTGACCAAAATAAAGGACTTGAAGAGACTAGACTAGACGATTCCAAAAATATAACACAGTAAAAGGTTGATAATAAAATATGTGTTTGATGAAATTGGTGGCATCAAAGCCGAGATTGAACTAAAATAACACCCACTGCATCACACTGCACACTGCTAGAGAAGTGATCTTGTTTTGTAATTTTAGTTGTGTTTGGTTTTTTTTTTTTTACCTTTTCAATATGTTGTTATTTTCCTAATGAGGGAACAATTTACACTCGGTGCCCATTATGAGAACAGACCATTGGACTGTTACTTTGAAACACACGTCGGTTCTTTTATATACTAATTATTGGTAACTTTCATTACAGGTATCGTTCCAACAAACATTCGAGCAGAAGCGCAGCGCGCACTTGGCTGAGCTGCAGCAGAAGGAGGACGAGATGCGGCAGATGTTCGTGCAGAGAGTCAAGGAGAAGGAGGCCGAACTCAAGGAGGCCGAGAAAGAGGTACACGTATTGTCATCATTCAACCAAACGACGAATACTGCTGCACATAGGCCTCAAGCAGTGCCTCAGAATAAACTGCCAGACCTGCGCATCACGCAGATAAGATATACCGCCCGAAAACGAACAAAGCCGTTTCGCAATACTGTAACTACGTGCTTATAAGATGTACCATGAGATACTGCAATAGACGTTTGAAATAAAGTAGTAAATAATGTAATATTCAGTTGATCACGTCGGTGCCACCATAGAGGTTGGAGGCACGATGTAAAGTTCACTCATCCTCCACAGACAAGGGAGGATCCTCCGACCACACGGGTATTGTGTCTGATGGGTTGTTGCCCGACGATTGATGTCGGGACGTTTAATATGCTATTCGCGCGGTAAACTGCTTGCACGCTGCAGGATTTTGCGTGACGTCGTACTACGTTTGACGTACAAAGTGCTTGTTTATTAGAGGTCAGCGCCTAAAAAAACACTGACAATAATTTGATTACCTAATAGCTGTACAAGGATCATAAGGCGCGTGGTTAAAATCGGCCATCTTGTTTTTTCTCAGTACGTGTCACAAAACAATTGCACTAAATGTTTACCAACAGACCCAATTACTGTCAACGTTATTCTAGCGCCAAAGGATCCATAAATAATGACAGCGTAATTATGGTGGTGGAGTAATTTATTAATTTCTTAAAATAAACGTACATTATCAAAATATTCTTTTCAGTTACACGCGAAATTCGATAAACTAAAAAAAGACCACACTGACGAGAAAAAACGCCTTGAAGAGGTACGCAAGAAGATCGAGGACGACGCGATCGAGTTCAACCGTCGCAAGCAGCAGTCGGCGCAGGCGCATCACACGCTCACGCTCGGCAAGAGCAAGAAGAAGTAACGCCGACACACGCTGCCGCGACACCTGTAACGTGTGACGCGACATGCGACTGCTACAGCAACACGCGGTAACACGATATGCAACATGATACTATAACTGGTTGTACGGACAGGAAACTTGTTTGGTAGACTGAATATCGACTTAAATTGTCTGTTAATTCTTAAAGTTTCATTCTTTGATAGACGTAAGAAATGACGATAACACGGCAAGTCTATTAAGTGTGTCAATCTGCTAAACAATTAATTCTCGTGACTGTACATTCATATTACAGTTAAAATAATGTAAGTGTCAAGATAATCAGTTTTTAATAAGACTATATCAGTAGTTTTAATGCATTATAATGTCTTTTTAAATAGCTCAGTAATAATTGTGTGACAGTGTGGGGTGAGGGTTTTTACATTTTATCGCATGAAATGTAGATTTAAATATCTCAATATTCATAAGTTTCTACATTGATATTATCAAAGATTATATTTAAGATCTAGCTTCCAGTGTTTGCTAAGAAGTTGCATATCGTGTGATCGCTCGAAGTTTCAATAATATTTAAAGTTACAATCATACGAAAATCACTCAAAAGTCACTTTGACTTAGTTTTTATTTACGTGCACATGTTAATCTCCTCTTTTTATTTATATCTGCTATAATATACTTTCTCCATGTAAAGTTAATAATAATGATTAATTTATAACTCATGCGCAAATTGGCATACAATGTAGATGTGTAATAGCTGCCTGCTTTGATTGGGATATTTACCTAATGTGTTGTTTTTAAATACATAGGTACAAACTGTTTCGAACATAGATATCATATAATTAATTTAAATTGCCTAAATCATGCACTGTTAGTGTTAACACTCAGGTTTTAAATCAAATCTCAATCGTCGCATGGATTGCTGATGACATGATCATCAAGTAGTTCTATAATAAGTAAGGTATATTTAAGTTTAATTGGCCAAATGATCTAATCAACTATGGGGAGTGACTTTACCAAAATGTATTAAATGAGATACCTAATAATACTTTTATTTACAAGTTGTAGGTGTAGTAGTAAGGAATACTCGAATATGATGGGACTTTCATTTGCTGCAATTCCTAGGCATACAAGTCATCGGTTTTAACTTTCGTCCTTGTCTGTATTTGGTGGGTAAGTATTAGTAACTGTATGTATGAATGAAATCTAAACTTTTGAGTAATGAATGAATTTGTGTTTTTATTTTTCTTCGCAGTGTGTCGAAGCAACATATTCGAGTATTCAGATGCGCATGGTGTTTAGTTTTTATGTAATAATAATAAACATAGTTATGTTTATATAGTTTATGTACTGACGTAACAGCGCGTGTAATAAATTGCCTATTTACCGTAGCATAAGCAAATAGCTAGAGACGTAATAAATTATATTTACTATTGCCTGTAAACGATTCGCGCGCACTTGACGTTACTTAGATTAAACATTTTTGAGCTATTCTTGTCGTACAGAATGCAGAAACATTTGAGAGCAAGTTACATTACAGATAAGTTAAAATCGACTACAACGCTTCCTGAACGCAGTACTTTTAAAAAGTATAAGTATGTACTTGAAATCATAGCTCTCTAGTTCTTATATAATTTATTAATAAAATAGCGAGTTTCAGATAGGCGAATATATAATAAAATGAACTATTCTCATGGCATTTATTCAGTCATTCCTACTTTAAATTAATTTTATACTTAATTTTGAATTTTTTTGTATTACCTGATTGGGGGTATTTAATAAATAAAGTTTAAAATCGTAACATACTTTTTATTTTACAATTAAATACATAGAATAAAACAAACAGTGACGGTCGTGTTATCACACCAGTAGCTTCCTGCCTCACTTCCGTGTCGTGTCGGAGGTGAAGGAGCCCGATGATGTCGAGTGAGCCGACCTGACTCATCTAGTCGAATTGATGATATTTTAATGTAATCTTCTTCTCCCAACATAGAATAAAATCAATCATAAAACCTAAAAAATGACTAGAATCAAGAGGAAAAACTATTACTATTTACCTTAATATAATCAGTGATATCAATTTAGACCATATTCATACGATGCGACATCATGAAGCAATCTTGCGGTCACCACTGTCATATCGAGTTCCATTCAACTTTGAGCTTGCCTAAACGCACCCTTATTTCATTAATTCCTATGCACATTTTTTTTTGCGGTTACCATTATTATCAACGTGTAAACGGCCGCTACTGCCCAGGACTTTCTGTTTTATGGTGGTATACCAAACTGTACTGCTTGTCTTTACATACCATCACCTAAGTTCACATTGTGGAATGCACTCAATTTATTGACTATCACTATCATACTTTCAACATCAACTGTTCACAATATTTCAGCGACTTCACTCTTATATGATTACACAAGTGAGATGGTGAACGGTCTGGGCAGTTCGTAGCACATGGGCTTGTACAGCTTGTTGTAGTAGGTGTAGCGACGCTTGTGCGGCGTCACGGACGAGCGCACCGGCACCAGCACGCGCGCCGGCGTACGGGCCGTCGCCGGCGTCGCCAACTTGCGACACTGGAGACAAGGGCGGGAAACAGGTGTCAAGACGATGAAATGCTGTAGTGTTACTAGTGGGCTTCGAGCAGCCTCAATACCTGTTATTTTTATGGTTATGCTTTCACAGGATTTCGCATAATTATGCACAACCTTTTTTGCAGTGCATTGAATAAGAACTTTATTCGCAGATTGTGATTGATTGATTTAATGTCTTAATTACAAAAACATTTAAAAAGCCATTGTGAATCCACGTTCATTAATTTATGAACCTCCTCCTTTCATAGTAGTCACCCGAGATTCGAACTCTGGCATATCTCTCAAGGTCGGTAGCTGGCTGTACTAACTTACCATTACAAGACAATGTATTTGATACAAAATGTATAAAAGCTTATTGTTAAAGCTTTAGGTGATCATCAACCAAGTTACCAAGCACTAAGATCAACATTACCGTGTATGTTATGCTGTGGTGTCGCGGTGCGTGGATGAAAGTGCACAAATAAAACAACTACATTACGAATATCAAAAGTTTATTATCAACCATACATAATTAAACGTTGGCACAGTATTGCAGATAGGTAGGTCGGCAGTAACATGTATATCACCTGTGTATATGTATATGCTAAGCTCTGATTATAATTATCATTCAAAACTCTCACCAAGTTTAATACTACTCTAGTGATGTCAATAGGACTAATAAAACGATTTCATGATTTATTGCAGCGATATTAGTTAACTTACTAAGCGTTCCAATGTACGCGTAGCTGGGTACGCGTACATTTGAACGCTTAGTCCGTACAAGGCTTTAGATTGTTCGGGCAGGGCCATATTTTACGGTACCTATGCGTTTGAAGCCACTGTAAAAGGTGGAAGTTTCCAATATTTTTCATTTACATACTGTTTCCCTTTATGTATACATTGCTTTAGTCTTTCTGTAAATAACAGTTTTGTCTCTCCCTCATTATGGACCATCATATAATTATTGTCAGTATGCTATGTCCCATTCAGTAACGTTCGTACATAATACAGTTGTGTATAACCCATGCTTCTCGTTAGAATCCATCAGTTGATACAGCATAACTTGGAAGACTATTGACTCCCCAAAACCTATCTAATGTTTTAATCCTAAAGTCCACACGAGGCGGTCTCATGTGGAATGAACACCGACCAAACGTCACTAACCCAGTCTAAGTAAGATTTGAAGCGCTCTTCAGAATGTCATAAGATAGCTTTCATTTAGTATTAATTCTAGATTAATAAGGATAAAGCGAATTTTGAATAGTTTAATTGAACGATTAATAAGTCAGTAGGTATTCATATCCACTACGACTATCACTATTCTCGTAGAGCTATGATTATGAACACAGTGTTCCATGTTTAGTGTCGGCGGACTCCAATAGTGTCTATATAGCTAGTGCTTGTATATCTATCGTCAGTGCAAAAATATCCTCTATCGATTCGTATGAAAATATACCGTGGATTAAACAACATTATTTGTACCGTGGTGGTCGCGTGAGCGTGAGGCCACAATTGTGTCGCTACCCTAACTATATCGACTAATGTGCAGCACTGAATCCAAACAATTATGTCCCAACAAAAATAAAATAAACAAAATTCAAAAACCAAATTCTACAATAATCACTAACTTTATTGTCAAAAGAAAGAAATGCGAAATTCAAAATTATATCAAACACATCAAGTAAAATAAAAGAAAATAAAACTAAA
Organism: Mesoligia furuncula; assembly: GCA_916614155.1. Taxonomy (NCBI): domain Eukaryota; kingdom Metazoa; phylum Arthropoda; class Insecta; order Lepidoptera; family Noctuidae; genus Mesoligia; species Mesoligia furuncula. The sequence goes on along the minus strand of OU744791.1, from coordinate 646,923 downwards.
ATAATTTTCAGAAATTATAAAGATCAAAACACAATTAATAATAATTATCAAGATAAATCAGATACCATAATTATTGCAATTGGAAATTACTATAAAACTAAATCGTAGCGTATCATTATAATTATAATAACAAATTCATTATGACTAGGTCTCCCGTACAGATGGAGTGCATGAATGTGTGAATTAAATTAGAGCGACTACTTAATACTAGGAGATGATAAAAGATGAGATTGCTCAGTTAAGAGATCTAAATAATGCTTACGAGTTACCGAAACTAATTGAACTTTATAACGATGCCTTAGTTAAGTGTCAAACTTTAAAATTAATGGAATGAACAGTACGCGCGTGCACTCATTATCTGGGAGGCACCTCCCGCGGGGGGGGACTTCTGTATTTGGCTTTGATGTGCAAGAAGGGCTTCTTGGAGCAGTTGTCGTCGGCGATGGTGGCGGCCAGTGACAGTCTGATGCTCTCCTCGATGGCGGCCTGCGTCATCGCTCCGTTCACAGAGATGCTTTTGTTCAGCGGTTTGAAGTCGACAGGAGTTGCCAGACTCATACTTCTGGTCTTTTTAGAGTAGCCATTGATCCCGTTAAACGTCTTTTTGGGTTCATTGACGGGAGTGGAGGCGAGGCTTTGACTGCGCGTCTTCCTGGCGGCGGAAGTGTCGGTGGGCGTGGTGGCCGCGCTGGTGCTCCTGTTTTTCTTCACCTGGTTGAGTCTGTCGGTACCACAAAACGTCCTCTTGTCGTCTTTCTGCACGTGAGCTAGACTCATGCTGCGAGACTTCTTAGGTGCGTTAGGCAAAGTGGTGGATGTGAGTGATTTCCTATGCTCTACAGGAGGTGTTCTAACAGATCTACCCGTCGGCGTGTTGGGGGTGCTGAAGCTGGATGGTGCGGACTGCTTCCTGCTGCGCGGGGTGGCGGGGGACTTGGGGTAGCGTCCGTCCACTGAGTCCGCTCGCAGGGGAAGTGTTAAAGCGGACTTCAAGCTTTTGGCAGATGTCGGTTTGACAGGCGTGGAAGTGCGGCGTGCGTCGGGGAGTGGTGAGCTCTTGCCGCTGCTGGCTTTACTGGACGCGCGCGTGGAGCGGCCACTGCGGAGCTCGATTGGGGAGGTCTTGCCGCTGATGGAGGAAGCTTTGCTATCGACAGGTGAGACGGTGCCGGCTACTGAAGACTCCTTGGTGAGGGAGGCGCGACTGCTGGCGGGTGAGAGCGGAGTTGGCGCGGGTGTGCGGGGCGGCGTGTCGGCGAGCGGCACGGGCAGCACGTCGCGCCGGCCCTGCGTCACCAGGCGCACCTGGCAGGGCTCGTGGCGGGACAGGAAGTGCTCCAGAGTGTCCCAGCCGCCGCCCACGCGCACCATCATGTGGCGACCCTTCAGCAACTGAAAAAAAATGTGGAGACAACGATAAGTCGAAGTGTCAAAATGATACATTATTTCATAAAAAAGCATTCAAAGTCTCCATCGTGTTTAACTATCAGGTTCTTAGGTCTTTGTCCTCTTCGTGACTTCCCCGTGATTCTGAACTTCCTATAATATGACTTCAGACTGTGCACTCTGAAAGTTCTCAACATTTGAATCTAAGGAAATTATCTTTCTGTACAACAATGACAAACAGTTCCATGTCAACTTACCCTGATGAAGACATTCCTGCCGGCGATGTTGTAGCGCCCCTCGCCGACCTTCTTGACCTTCAGCAGCTTGGAGCACTTGCCGGAGCTGCAGCTGCAGCCGCGCTCCATCAGCCGAGTCACCAACTGCACCTGATCATAACAAAAGTATAGGATAAAATACTTGAATACTTCGTTATTGAATATGATCTGCTCTAAACTTGCAAAAAGAACTTCTATTTCATCGACACTTCGTCTTCCAGTCCTTAGACGCCACTCGGTCACTGCCTCAGCCTTTAACATGCAATCACTGCGCCTTACCAGTATCCTGCCAGACCTCATTTCAGTTCTATAACTCGTTTTCCGATATCGATAACCTTCGTACGTCTTCGAATTTCGATCTTTGGAACTTAATTGAATCTATAACCCTTATGTCAAGCATGGAACGCTATGTGGAACTGTCACCCTGTACCCACCCTCATGCGGAAGCGTCCGCGTCTCAGGCCTTTGACAGTGTCGAGCATTGGGCCGTGTTCCACGCTCTCCATGCTGCCACATTGATTCCCGTGACGTGGATCTGCTGCGGGAACTTTACACCTCGGCCACTCTACAGATCTGCATGCGTATCTAAACCCGTACCGATCAAGCGGGGAGTGAGGCAGGGCGACACCATTTCACCGAAACTTTTCACAGTAGTCCTAGAAGACGTCGTGAAAAGTTTAGATTAGGACTATTGCGGTGTTAACATAAATGGTGCCTACCTATCCCACTAAAGATAGATGACCTTGTGCTTTTTGCTGAAAACTGCGATGATCTCCAGAAAATGCTTCTTTTTATTTATTTATTTATTGGCCTATCTACAATTGTTACACTGTTTATCCTTAAAAAATACAAGCAATATACAAGCATAGTATATTGTACAATATGGATGCGATAGACACAGCATGCAAAAACAAAATTATAACATCAATAAAATTGCAATAATTGTGCAGAAATACCCCTGTCAATTGTGTTGGTTACTTTTTATGGACTTGGCGCTTGAATTCTTGAAGTGATGTGGAAAAAATATCGATTCATCTCAATTATTAAGAAGCCTACAAATTCTGGGGATGGGGGAATTGGATCCTGAAACAGTTTTGCGGAATGGGGGACGTAATAATTTGATAGGATGACGCGGATAATTGTGGGGTAGGTTAAAACTTAACAACTGGGGGTAGTCTAATTTACTCTGAAGTAAAGATAAACTAAATCTATACCATCTCTTCGTTTTTCGAGTGAAGTCATGAAAAATGTTTCAAGCCAATGTTTAGCGTAGCTTTAGCGTAGGAACTTTTTAGTCTAATCTAGCAGAGAAGGCAAGATGGTATAAAAATATTTTCTGGATCCTCTCTGGACAGGAGTTTTAGGTTAAAACTATGTTTGCATACTGGGGACGCCACAAAACCGCGCAGTATTCCAATACAGCACGAACGAGACAATTGAAAAGATAAATCTTAGTTTTAGGCTTGCGAAAACATTTAGCACACAAAACCGAGTGTTTTTGAAGCTTTTTTAATAATGTCATTCATGTGGGGAATTAATGTTAATTTACGGTCAAGAAGAACTCCCAAATCTCTGACAACATCGACTTTCCTGAGATGCGAACCATTCATACTGTAATTAAAATCCATAAAGTTAGCCTTGCGAGTAAACGTAATTTGGGAACATTTTTCTACATTAAGTTACATGCTATTATCGTTACACCAGTTTAAAAGTCTATTCAGGTCTTCCTGAAGTAATGTTGAGAATCTATAACGCGTGCTATTTTCAAATCATCGGCGAATAGGAAGGTCGTTCACAAAGATAATAAATAATACAGGGCCCAGATGGGAACCTTGCGGAACACCGGACGTTATGATCATGGTTTCAGATTGATAGCCATTGGCCAAGAATAATTTTTAGGTAGGACTAAGGATAAATATAAGGATAATATTCAAATCTATTTATTCAGGATAATATTCTGGTCGGAAATGAAACGTTGACCAGTATGTCTACCTTGGCCATATTCTTTCATTTAGCAAAGAGCATAAACAAACAGAGATATCGAGAAGAATACAGCTTGGGTTTTTAGCAAATTGGACGATATTCTGAAATCAGCCAAAATTCTAAAATGTCTGAAATCCACAAGATGTCACTCTATGTTTTTGTTAATGTCCATCTAGAAGACAAAACCTGGAGGACTCGTCTGTAGATCTAGATATGATTAAGGTAGGTATTTCACATAGGGAAACTTCACAGAGAATCTTTTCAGAAACGTTTGTCAGACGAGTAAATGGCTAAAACCACTGCCGTCTGGCAACCACAATAAAACTTTTTTTCGATCATAATTTACAGCCGTTAAAAAGTAAACGTACCCTCTTATCGAGTTCATTGGTAGGTTTGAGCGGCACGTCGGAGTCGGTGCTGGCGACTGTTCCCTCTGACTTGGTGCTCTCCGCGTCAGCGTTGTCCACCGCTAGTTGCGCTGCAAATGGTAATCAGAACTTTTAACTTTATGTATAACAGCGACAATTTCTTTAATAGAATGCACTGTTGCACTCTTTACATTATTTCGATAAACTTAAGTAGAAATTCGTGTATGGTATAATGCGTTAGGTAAATACTTACAGTCGTTGGGATCTGGTGTTTTAGGTGGTACTTCTATGATAGATCTGCAGAATAAACAAAAGTTATCATTATGGCCAGATCAAACAGAATAGAGAAAACGTTGAAAGTAGTAATTTCACTTTTGTAGTTAGGATCAGTTATATTGGCGCATTTCAAAGAAATAAGAACTTACTTTTCATCCCGTGGTGGCGGCGAGGAGTCTCTAAACTGCCACGCGGTCGCTGACATAGCGGAGTCAAGCCCTGAATCCCGTTCCTCCAACGCAATCTCCTTCTCCAGCTGCACCAACCCTGGAGGTTCCACGTTGAACTTGGTGGCAAGGCGTGCCACCTCCAGCAGGCACAGGATGACCTGCCGCGGCTGGTTGTGCAGCACTGTGGTACCAGAGATGCATAAGTTAGAAGAGGAATCTTTCTATATCAGGCCTGACCTGCCTTGCGAGACGAGCCTCCTCCAGCAGGCACGTAACATGACCACAAGCAAAATAAGGATAAATAGCAACGTGTGAAGTTGGGGGACCACCGCGTGCACCGGCAGGAACTAAGTTCCATTCCCATGTGTGGCGTCGGGGGACCACCGCGTGCACCGGCAGGAACTAAGTTCCATTCCCATGTGTGGGGTCGAGGGACCACCGCGTGCACCGGCAGGAACTAAGTTCCATTCCCATGTGTGGGGTCCGGGGACCACCGCGTGCACCGGCAGGAACTAAGTTCCATTCACATGAGCGGGGTCGGGGGACCACCGCGTGCATCGGCAGGAACTAAGTTCCATTCCCATGTGTGGGGTCGGGGGACCACCGCGTGCACGGCTGAAATTAAGTTCCATTCACATGTGTGGGGTCGGGGCACCACCGCGTGCATTGGCAGGAACTAAGTTCCATTTCCACGTGTGGGGTCGGGGGACAACCGCGTGCACCGGCGGGAACTAAGTTCCATTTCCTCGTGTGGGGTCGGAGGACCACCGCGTGCACCGGCCGTCACCGGCGGGAACTAAGTTCCATTTTCACGTGTGGGGTCGGGAGACCACCGCGTGCACCGGCGGGAACTAAGTTCCATTTCCAGTACTTTTTGACCTCACTATTGGCTTCAGCACCCTCGAAAACCATGAAAACTATCTCTCTTTCTATTAGATACTTATAATAAAAAGTCGCTTCTATACCAGTTTACTCCTCCTACCCCAAGCTCGGTTAAAGAACTTCGTTTCAAAAAATCCACAGATATTACCACGATTTTTGTACATAACAAGTCAATATCTCACCAAGATCATCGCTTTCGAAGAGTAAGTTCTCGTGCACGCCAAGTTCTCTGCAGAAGGTGATGAAGTTCTCTGTGTTGTCCCGAGAGAAAAAGCTGCGACGCGCCGCGCGCTGCCAGCAGCGCCCGCGGATCTGAGGCACCGGCTAGGAAGAAGAAACCTTAGTTATTATGTCTTGAGGGTTTTTTAATCAAAACCAAAATTACAGAATGGGAAAGAAATCTATAATAGTCCAAAAATGCAAGTTATACTGGTCTGATTCCCTGAACCTGTCTTATCCACTATAAACTTTCTGTAGTGGCCACAGCGAATTATAGTTTTATTAGTGGCCGTTTCGACAAAATAGATCTAGTAGAAGTGTAAAGCCCTCTACTAGATACGAGCTATTCGAGTCAATGCCCAGCTGGAGTGAGTTGACATTGCTGTTTTCAATCGTCGAAAGTGAGCCAAAAAGTTCAAAAGACGTACTATTGCTTATAACTGCATACTCACGCCTACTATAAGTCCCTGGTCCAGCGCCTCCCGCGCCCGATCATGTATGACGGCGGCCAGCTGACATAGCTCCGCGCCGTTGTCCAGCACATCCAGGAAGTTCTCACCGGACAGATACGTTATACCTGGGAACAACAACAGCCGGGCATTAGACACACTTCCTCTAGCATTAGAAATTGTTACTCCTCGACTAATGCTGGGTGTAAGGCTCTATTTTGCAGTTTAGGCTTAGTGCGGTACTGAAAATCTTATCTTAGGATCTCCTTTTTAGGCTATTAATGGACTGTAAGCAGTAACTAATTGGAGCTCTGCATCCATCATCTTGGATCATTAAGTAAAGGGCATTAGATCACCGATCGCCTTTTTTAGAAACGCCTAGTGGTGTACAGCGATAGCCAAGTGGAGCGAGCAATAACTTCCAGTGAGTTAAGTTGGGTATATAAGATAAGTGCAATCTCGCCATTTAGTAAAGTTACAACTTAATTCTTGCAAAACTCATTTAATAAAATTTATCTACAATATACAAACGATTGACACACTTCTATCTAACTGCTATCGAAGATATCGTAAAACATAGTCGTCGACCAAGTCCGACCTACGAGAGACCAGTATATGCTGGACCTTCGTAGCTTTACGAAATGGCAGCATTTCGAATTCATCCTCTAATGGCCATCTGTCAACACATAGGTATATGCTGGACAAACGCATCATACGTCTCTTACTAAACGTTCTTAGATACCTATCTGCAGCATATGCTTGTCTGTCAATATTCTTCAAAAGGCATCAACAAAATAAAGTGCTTGATAGATATTCAGACAGCTTATGTTAAATGTATTTAGCATCATTGTGAAATTCGTGAGGTTCGTCAACTAAGAAGTGGGACTAGATGTACCTATGTAGTAAGTTTACGACTTTGTGCGTGAGTTGCATGACTGCAGCGTGCAGCAGCGCGGGCGCGGGCGCAGCCAATGAACCTAAATTTTACGACAAAGAAATCTATCTATGCAATGCCTTCACGACTCAAAACGATAAACAGTACATACTGAATAGGTACTCACATAGGTAATAATAGAATGATCATAGCATAGCTCCTTAGATTCATATTTTCAACCTATACAGTATTGTTGCGCGCCACAATTAATGCCTAGTACATGGCGACAGTAGTTACCACTAGCGCCATCTAGTATCGAGTAGCGGAACTAGTAATGAAGACCCTTCTAGAAATTTCGATGCGAGAACTTTCTAGAACATTCCCGAACTTTCGACATCTGGTCGATCGGGGCCTGTATGTACTCGAACATTCTAGATGTTTCTACAATGGAAGGTTCTAGAACTCTCTTTGGCGCTATATAAGGCCGAGACGAGCCACGACCGACACAGTTTGGATAAAGCGATCGAAGTGAAAGCATCGAAGCGATATTCAAGTGCGACTTAAGGCGATCAGTAGTGCAATTGTGTTTTGTAATTAGTGTGTTTGAGTTGTAATTAGTGTTGATTATTAAAGTGTCATTTTTTTGGTTATTAAATCGGCAGTTTTTATTGTCACGAACCCGAAGCTCGTAACAATTGGTGTCAGAAGTGGGATTAAAAATCATGCCGGTTTTACCCAAAGACGACACGGAGGGTATCCGTACCCGGAGTCAACGCCAGCAGGAGACGGACCAGAGGCGATTTGGTGGAGCTACGCCACAGAGGTCGGAGGGCCAGCTACCGACCATGGAGGCCGGCCCGTCCGCAGCAGCTCCAGCATCAGCAGCACCAGATTTGGCTGCTCTGATGTTGATGCTGCAGGAGCAGGCTCGCCGGTTGGAGGAACAGCTCCAGCGGGACAAGGAGGAACAGGCTCGCCGACAGGAGGAGCAGGCTCGTCGGTTGGAGGAACAGCTCCAGCGGGACAAGGAGGAACAGGCCCGCCGACAGGAGGAACAGGCCCACCGACAGGAGGAACAGGCTCGTCGGTTGGAAGAACAGCTCCAGCGGGACAAAGAAGAACAGACCCGTCGATTGGAAGAACAGCTCAAACAGGATAAGGAGGAGCAGGCGCGCCGTCAGGAAGAGCAGATTTTCCTCATAAAGGACCTTCACGCAACCCTCGGGAAGGATATGAAGGAGGTGAAAGAGAAGGTTACCCAGCATGACAACCGTCTGTCAGAAGCTGAAATTCAGATCAGTAAGTTTAATGACGTCATTGCTGATGTGAAGCAGGAGTTGGGTAACCTTAAACTTGAGGATAGAATCGCAGCTCCCGTAGCTACAACACCTTCGCTACGTGGATTCAAAGTGCCACCGTTCGACGGAACTTCTTCCTGGTCGGCCTACAAAATCCAATTTGAGGCTGTCATGAAGGCTAACGGGTGGAATAAAAGCCAGGCCATGACTGCTCTCACCCTAGGCCTGCGCGACCAGGCCTTAACTGTCCTGGAAGCTCTCGGTAAGGAAGTGACTTACGAGCAGCTCCTCGAGGCATTGGAAGCTCGGTATGGCGACGCTCACCTGGAACACGTGTTTCGTGCGCAGCTCAAGGATCGCGTGCAACGCAGTAACGAAAACCTGCAGCAGTGGGCCCTTGAAGTGGAGAAGCTGGTTCGTAAAGCTTACCAGTCCGTACCTGCGCTTATTGATGGAAACCTGGTGCAGGCATTCATCGACGGCATCCGCGACCTTGAAGTGAGAGCTGCTGTGAGGCTCGGGCACCACGGGACGCTTAAGGACGCCTTGGCCCATGCACTGGAGGTGGAAGCTGTGCGACAGGATCATCGTTCCCATCGCGTCAGGGAGGTTGCAGCGGCTACAGTTCGCGACCGCAATAAAGGATACAGCCCTAGGTGCTACGGCTGTGGGGAAAAGGGCCACCTTCGATCCAGTTGCCCTAAGCGAACTGCAGAAAGAGAAGTCGACCGATCTCCAGAGGGCCGTGCGGCTAACAACACCGCGCAGCACCAGCAGCAGGGAAACGAGTAATAGCCAGGACTGCGGGGCGGGTGCTGGCTGATGTTCAAAGAGCCCCAAGGGTTTCGATCACACAAACCCATGACGGGAACAGCCTTATCATCAAGGGCGAGGTCAACGGAACGCCGTGTAAGCTGACCATAGACACTGGAGCTTCTCGCACGGTTGTCAGTTCCCAACTTGCTAGTCGGTCCCTTGGGGACTCCGCATACAACCGGGAACGCATTAATTTGGTAACAGCCACCGGTCAGCGCATACCCGTCCATGGAGAGAAGAAAATGGAACTGACGCTAGGGAACAGAATCTACCTGCATAATGTCATCGTGGCTGATATAATGGACGATTGCATCCTGGGCCTTGACTTTATGAGGAAGAATTATTGCGAGATTGACGTCAAGCAAGGTGTTTTGAAATGTGGAGAAGAGGAACTTTTCATGGAAGGGGCGTTACCTGGGAATGTGTACAGCCTTAAGATGATTGTTCTTCCGCCGAGATCGGAAACGATTGTGCCGGTTAGTCTTCCTCGGAATCCTGGGCAAACTCATCGTTGTGTACTCGTGGAAAGGGTAGACAATGACCTTCCATGGAAAGTGGCACGGACTTTGGTCAGAGCCACTGACATCTCAGGAGTACGTATGCTGAACCTTTGTGATCAGGAACAGATAATAGAAAAAGGCACACTTGTTGGTACTTGCGAGGAAGTGGATTGGTTGCGTCGATGCCAACATCTATCGACTGGGACCCTCAGCAAGGATGCACAAACAAAAGTGACCACACTTTTAGAAGACTGCCGCAGCGCTTTGTCCCAAAATGAAATGGTCAAGGCGAAGAAGATGTTATTCAAGTTCGCCGATGTTTTCTCGTCAAACGAGGCTGACATCGGGAAGACTGGCATAGTTCAACACAAAATAAATACAGGAGAAGAATTGCCTATCCGTCAGCGGCCAAGGAGATTGCCGGTAGCACGTGAAAAAGAAGTGGAAACCATGATTGAGGGAATGGTGAAGGATGGTGTTATTGAACCTTCATCTAGTCCATGGTGTTCACCTGTAGTGCTGGTAAGAAAGAAGGACGGCAGCATGCGGTTTTGTGTTGACTATCGTCGTCTGAACGACGTTACAAAGAAGGACAGCTATCCTTTGCCAAGAATTGATGACACGCTGGACATGCTTACTGGAGTAAAGTGGTTTAGCACGCTGGACCTGAAAAGTGGCTACTGGCAAGTTGAAATTGATCCTAACGACAAGGAGAAAACTGCATTCTCGACAGGAAAGGGTCTGTGGCAATTTAAAGTTATGCCGTTTGGATTGTGCAATGCTCCGGCAACATTTGAGAGGTTGATGGAACTTGTACTTACCGGACTAATTGGCGATGCCTGCCTGGTCTACTTGGATGACATCATCATCGTAGGCCGCACGTTTGAAGAACACCTTCAAAACCTGGAACGCGTGCTCATGAAGATCCAGAGTGCCAACCTCAAGTTAAGTCCGAAGAAGTGTTCACTATTCAAACGACAAGTTAGCTTTTTGGGATATGTAGTGTCTGAAGAAGGTATCCGCACGGATCCAGAGAAAATCGCCGCTGTCAAGGATTGGCCAATTCCAAAAGACAAGACGCAAGTCAGAGCATTTCTGGGTTTGTGCTCCTATTATCGGCGATTTGTCAAGAACTTTGCAGATATAGCTAAACCCCTGCATAAGCTAACCGAAGAGAAGCGACATTTCTGCTGGGATGAAAGTTGCGACATCGCATTCCAGGAGCTAAAGGACCGTCTGTGCAAAACACCTATTTTGGGGTACCCTGATGCGGGCAAAGAATTTATAGTTGACACAGACGCAAGTGACATAGGACTTGGCGGTGTGTTGTCTCAACGTAATGGTGATCAAGAGGTTGTGGTAGCATACTTCAGCAAGTCATTGTCGAAACCTGAAAGGAACTATTGTGTTACGAGACGGGAACTGCTTGCTGTGGTAAAGTCATTGCAGCACTTTAGCAAATATCTTCTGGGGCGGAAATTCCACCTACGAACTGACCATGCTCCACTGAAATGGCTATTGCAGTTCAAAAATCCAGAAGGACAAGTTGCGAGATGGATTGAACTACTGCAGGAATACGACTTCGAGGTCGAACATCGCAGCGGGAAATCTCATGGCAACGCAGATGCATTGTCAAGAAGACCTTGTCCTGAAAACTGCAAGCATTGTACTAGGCAAGAAAGTAAAGAAGTCGTACCTGTGAGGATGCTCAAGACAGACCTCAGCAACGAGTGGAAGGAAAGCCTACAACGTGCACAGCAGGAAGATTCGGACATCAAGCCGATTCTGGAGTGGATGAAGGCCAGAGCTCCTAAGCCCAGGTGGAGCGACGTCTCAGCAATGAGTTCGACCACAAAAAGCTATTGGGCCCAATGGGACAGCTTGGTGATTCAGGATGGAGTCCTGTGCCGTAAATGGGAAAACGCTCGGGGAGACAGCTGTCATTTGCAAATGGTTGTCCCTAAAGCTCAAGTACCGGATGTTCTACAGCTGTACCATAATGATTGTTCAGGAGGTCATCTGGGAGTAAAACGGACTCTACTGAAGATACGAGAACGGTTTTACTGGGTCCACTGTCGGGACGATGTCGAGGACTGGTGTCGCAAATGTACAAGTTGTGCAGCTGTAAAGGGACCTCAGACTCGTAGTAGAGGTGCATTGAAATTGTACAATGTTGGTGCACCATGGGAGAGGATAGCCCTTGACGTCGCGGGGCCGTTTCCGGTAAGTGAAAGTGGTAACAAGTATTTCATGGTTGTGATGGATTACTTCACTAAGTGGCCGGAAGTCTTCGCCATTCCAAACCAAGAAGCTTCAACAGTTGCAGATAAACTGGTTCATGAAGTCTTCTGCCGTTTTGGAGTACCTTTGGAGATTCACAGCGACCAAGGAAGAAATTTTGAGTCCCAAATATTCCAGGAAACTTGTCGAGTTATGGGTACACATAAAACAAGAACAACTTCTTACCACCCACAATCGGATGGAATGGTGGAACGATTTAATCAGACACTGGAGAGGTACCTAGCCAAAGTTGTGGAAAATCGGCAACGAGATTGGGACAAGCACATACAACCGTTTTTGTTGTCATATCGAAGCGCTGTTCACGAAAGTACATCGGTGACACCAGCTTTCGCAAACTTTGGAAGAGAATTACGGCTGCCTGCAGACCTGATCACCGGAATACCACCTGATGCCCCACGCAGTATAACCGATTATGCGAGTGACTTGCGGAACAAAATGAATGACATTTATGAGCACGTCAGACAATCGGGCCAGCAAATGTCTGAAAAGATGAAAACTCGTTATGACCGTAAAATGAACAATAAAGGGTTCGACGAAGGTTCACTAGTGTGGTTGCACAATCCAGTCCGCAGCAAAGGGAAATCTCCTAAGCTTCAAGCTAAATGGGACGGACCGTACCGGATTGTGACAAAGATCAATGACGTAACCTACCGGATACAGAAAGGTGCAAGAGGTACTCCTAAGATCGTCCACGTGGATCGACTGGCGCGTTATTATGGGGCCGATAATGCTCGGGACGAGCATGTCTTAGGAGGGGGCAGTGTTGCGCGCCACAATTAATGCCTAGTACATGGCGACAGTAGTTACCACTAGCGCCATCTAGTATCGAGTAGCGGAACTAGTAATGAAGACCCTTCTAGAAATTTCGATGCGAGAACTTTCTAGAACATTCCCGAACTTTCGACATCTGGTCGATCGGGGCCTGTATGTACTCGAACATTCTAGATGTTTCTACAATGGAAGGTTCTAGAACTCTCTTTGGCGCTATATAAGGCCGAGACGCGCCACGACCGACACAGTTTGGATAAAGCGATCGAAGTGAAAGCATCGAAGCGATATTCAAGTGCGACTTAAGGCGATCAGTAGTGCAATTGTGTTTTGTAATTAGTGTGTTTGAGTTGTAATTAGTGTTGATTATTAAAGTGTCATTTTTTTGGTTATTAAATCGGCAGTTTTTATTGTCACGAACCCGAAGCTCGTAACAGTATTTCTGGTTTTTTATCTGCGGCTTTTCTTTTATCTTTCCAAAGCGATTAATATTAATTCACAATAAGTATTCAGGAAGTTGAGCCCCCTTTACAGAATCGTAAACAAAAACAAATGCACTAACGGCTGTCGCCGACCCGTTACTGATTGTCTATTGAGTGACTACGTTTTAGGCGTGAGTTTATGTATGCATGATGAGTTTTTCTGAGCTGGCATTTTCATACTCTAGCATGTCTGCAGGCCGCGGAGCGTGCCTCGTGCGTGCCTGCCCGCCATTGCGCACATAAACAGCAAATAATTCAAAATTATGAAGCGATGAGTAATAAAACATTGAATGATGTGCGCAATCCTAGAAATAGCAGTGAGTGTAACAGAATAGTGTGAGAGTGGAAAAAGCATTCTTGATCTCAGACTAACTACCAGTTTGCCTGAATTTCTTTTATTTTCATACCTAAATAACTTTAATGCAATATTTCTCCAGAATTAATTTTGGGTAATCTTGGTTTAAGGTATTTTCGCAATTGTAAGGGCCTGCTTACAATCAAATCCTCAATTATTTCCACCAGAAACGTAATTTTTACACAAAATCTTGTATCAATTCACGGCAAAATAGCCACACCATATTTGCAAATAGGTACTTATATTGAGTGTGCAATTCCAACAATAATTTACGAACCGCCTAACCGGGACGGTGCAGCGGTGAACTTTCACGACGGACATAAGGCAGGGATCGAAACCGATCGCATTCTCATGACCCTATCGCTGCAGATCTTGCCGACCGCCGAGGTTCTTTGCTACCCTGGTACCACGGGGTCTTATTAATCGACGACCTTTGGCCCAATGGCACTGCTTGCAGATATATTTTATTATCGGGACCGATATTACCGACTTATTGCATGGAGGTGGATAAATAGTGGGATTGCCATTCATTGATTTGTTTGTATTGACTTGAATAATTATATCGTTGGTAACTGAAAAATATCTGCTACAAGCTTGCCATATTGGGAAATATCGATAAGTATAATAAAATAATTAATCAAATTGGATGACCGATGTCCTACGCAAGAAGCTGGCAGTATCACATCACAACGGTAATATTTTCTCATTGTTTATTTCTTTTTTATTTGTGCTTATATTTTTAAATAATTACTTTCGGTATATATTATATTTATAGTTATAGTTTAAATATAAAGAGACGCATTAACCCATTAGGGTTTATGCGTATCTTTATATTTAAAATATATATTCTAATTCCTCAATTTTCATGCTTGCACTGCATCACCCAAAGGTTGACTGGTAGAAACCTATGCCTAGCCCATGGCATTAATTCCGTGTCTGCACATTTATGTGCTTGAAGTATTAAATAAATAAATGACGAATAAGTTTCGCCAAATAAGTTTGCTAATGGTAGGTATCGGCTCGAGGCAATCGTCGACTCTTCATGAATTATTGATATACGCATTCAGCCCATATCTAAGCTGGTAATGCACCGAGTGAAGCATCTAAATATGTAGTAGATATAAACTAAATGATTTATCACTTCGTTAGCTGCACGCTTGCTTCTTCAAACTAATTAATTTATGAGGGAAAAAGAAACCACCGTGTCTAATTAAATATAACACCTTCGTACCGGATGGTTTTCCTGTCAATTAAAAATGATGGAAAGAAAACAAAAACAAAAGTTCCTTGAATATAGATAATGGTGTTATATGCCAAATAAAATACGAGAGAGCCAGATTTTTTAGCCGAATCTGTAGATATTAAGAGGTAGGTAATTCAATTATATCAGTTATTTTTCAAACAAAAATATAAACAGAAAGTGCATTGCAGCAGCAGATAGTTGGCAATGAAGTAATTACTATGTGCGGCCTGCAATCTGTTGGTGGAAGAATGCAAGCCGACGCAGGGAACCGGCTTTTGGATGGCCAGATACATGTGAGCAAAAGATTAATAATATCGATGCGATTGTGCGGGACCACCCAGCTACTAGGAGCACAAATTTGCATTGGATATTAGGTACTAGGATCTCATAGCGCTGATATAGTCCGCAAGTATTTTTAGTTGAAAGATATGCAAACAGTTTGCATAAGTATAGGTGCTGATTTTATTAGTATTCTCTAGGCTGAGAAAACTACCTTTGTTTATTGATAAAACATCTTATAAAATCCGCTGCATCCTTGTGAATTTAACCATTTTTAGGGTGCCGTACCTCAAAAAGGAATAAAAAAAGTTATTTAAAAAAAATAAAAAAACCCGACTGCGGTAAAATACTTAAGTTAAAAAAAACTGAAAAGCTAAAAACAAGCCCATTTTAAATTAAATAAAAGTTGGAAGCAGGCGGGACCCATACCATTTTTATTATATTTTCAAATTCAAATGGGTCCCGCCTGCTTCCAACTTTTATTTAATTTAAAATGGGCTTGTTTTTAGCTTTTCAGTTTTTTAACTTTTTTTATTTCCAGCTTTTTAGTTTACAAATGTGAAAGATTTCGCAGACGATTTAGTTCTTAGTAGGTGTTTTTTACAATTTGTCACTTCGAATTGCTTTTAAGTATATATGTTGTATACATTTTTGTAATCACCTTTTAAAACCCTTTATTTTGATACCCCACTCGATAGGTTTTGAAAAAAAAAAATTAAAAAAATATTTAATATGGCGTCCAGTAGTCGCCATATTGAATTTTCATTAACGTCATGTCTTTAGTGACACTCGCCGGACTAAGAGGAATCGATTAACGTGTGAATCATAAAAATCGGCCCAGGCGTTTGGTCTGTATAGTGCTTCAAAGGAACATATAAACATACATACATACATAGGCTGATGAACACATTACCACTCCTTTGCGTCGCGCAGTCGGGTAAAAAACAAAGGATCACTTAGTTATTTGCCCGTCGGAAATTATATGAAATACGGTCCCTTGGAGCTTAAAAAAAATCAAGCTTCTTAGTCAACGTAAAAAAAATACGACCATTTATGCGACATTTAGATATATTAATAATCGGAAACATGGAAATATAAAAACAAAACAGAATAAAATCGAAACCAATAGCTATAGTGTACCTACTTCCCGTTGAACTAGAATCATGAAATTTGGCAGGAAGCAATAGGTCTCAGAGCACAAGTAGGTAAAGGAAAAAGTTCGAAAATCGTTAATTTGTAGTTGTATCTTGTATCACATAACTTTTTTTATACAAATACAAACTTACATTTGCATTTGGAGAATTGACCGTGACGTATATCGATGTGTGGGAGAACATGTTTTTCAACTACAATGTTAATTTTATTCTTGGGATTCCTCCTAACTACGGAACCCTTCATTATGTGTCACACTTGGTCGTTTTTTTTTATATGTACATCTGCAGTTTTGATGCGTTGTTCTTCAGTGACAATTGCTGCAAAATCAGCAGATAGCAGCTCAAGTAGCTTTACGACAGATATGAGTTCAGTATGTTCTGTTCAACTTCAATAGTAATCAAATCAGTTATACACTGACTTCGAATAATATTTATCGTCCATACGACAACAATAGAGCTCTTTGTACTATAGCGAAGATCAAGATTACGCTCACATCACGTCCTCGATACTCTATGTAGTCATTGAAATGATTTAATTGAAAATCGATTCGATTATAACCGGCATCGATCTAGTGTGGGGCGCGACCACCAAGAGACCGAGGTGGTCCAGTGATACGTACTCACAGCACAGCTGATTGCCTATTCTTATTTAATTATGCATCAAGTAGGGTTCCCACATCTTTCGCGCTTCGATCAATAGCAAAGACGGACAGATTAATCGAGTAGGTAGTGGAAGAAAAAGTCCACATGTAAGATTTGGATTGTAACACACACATGCAAGATAGTTTGCGGATGATAAACAGCAGTCGCTTTGAAAAACAGAGAAACTTACATTTATGTAAAATGACGACAACTCGATATCAGGACAGCGGATTGAATTATGTGTATTTCAGTCAAGCTAGCCTACAAAAGAAGCCTACAAAAGAACATAGAATGAAGAGACATTCAAAGTGACCACCCTACTTCACATCATCACAATAACATTTAAATCTCAAATCTGCAAAAACTATGGCTCGTATGAAATCTACAATATTGAATGCCAAATTACCGCAAAAAATATAATCTGTTGAATGAAATTGTTTAACGTTTTACAATGCAACATAGTAGTTGTCCAACCATTTTTTGCATACTACAAATGTAAAAGTTGTTTTTTATTCAGGAATGTCAGATATTTGTGTAAACGACTGGTCTGATTGTTATCGGTACAATTAATAATTAACTGCGATAAAGTTTTATTTCAATAGTTCAATTCGGCGAGCGCAGCGGTACCAGGGGACTCATGTAACCGGTTCTCATGAATGCATAGGAGGTTTTTCGTCCGTAATTAGCGCGATAATAATCGAAACGGACAGCCTCTTGCAAAATAAATAAATTAGTGATAAATAACAACGTCGCCGCAGACGCAGCAAGGACGCACGTATTTGGTAGTTGTAGCTTGTAGCTACAGAATTAAATGCCATTTAGGCCAGATAATGACAGGACACACACCGAGATGATGAGCAGGAGCAGCCGTTGTTAACTACGACATTCATCCACTTTAAGACTATTCATTCAATGAAACTTGAGACATGTTCACGGTAAATACCTACACAAGTAAATAAACTCACGCATCCTTCCCACGGGGTAGGCAGAACGCTACCCGCTACGACTCCTTTTACTTCGTTTACGTATGAATGTAAAAGAAACAAAATTACTATAGGACAACAACACACAACGATTGTCCTTAATTTCAATAATTTTAAAATAATAGCATTACCTTTTTGGTGGTTTGACTAACTTGGCCAGAGTGATAAACCTCCCATAAATAATACTTTAGAGCTTATTCTATAAATTCCTTCTTCATTTTGCTTGCAACCTCACTCACTGGAAAACAAGCAAAAATGTAGGCAGAAAACTGAATATGTATGGGCAATTTAAATGAAAAGCTGCGTCCCACTCGTTAGCTTAGTCGCAGTATGTCGTTTTGATGCCGCAGTGACTATATTACAGGACAGATTTGCATTGTCAACGCATCACATATTGAACACAATCTTTCTACGTCTAAATGAACTCTCCAGAATTTTCCAACACGTTAAATTCGTAAGTTTTTATCCCATGCTAGAGAATAATGAAATTAATAAATTTATGAATCTTTAAGATTCATATCGCGACTTTATAGTCTAATGACAAAATATACTTAGGTAATACAGACTTATCGAGGATGCGCATAAAGTTGGTGAAAAAAAAATTGAATTAAATCCGTCGCCGTCGCGCGTCTTCTCATTCTCATTAAATCGAATCTGTAATGAATTTAACCTTAATTATTAATTTTCGCATTCCACTAACGGTATCGTAAGGATGTCAATGCTGGTGCCCAATCGGGCCGGCGATGTACACTGCGCCCGCGTCGATTAACGGGCCGCCAACGGAACTTCGATATTGCAATAATAATAACTCCATAATTTATAAGGTGTAACTTTGCATTCCGGGGATTACGCGTGGCAATGAACTTCAGGGGCGTGTGTAAGTTTAATACTGAAACCTCGGTGGGGGATATAACAAAAGTAACTACTTAGTAAAGTTTAACTGGAAACTTGATAACAATATGAAAAGATATGCACATGAAAATTAATGTAGAACTAGAAATAAATGCATTGCATTTTCACTATTTTCAAACGATTTTAAATTATTTGTGATGCTCACAAGAAAAATGGACAGTTTGCGGGTAAAGCAAGCAAACAAGCATACCCCACATAACAGTTCAAAGATACAAAACGCTTAATCCATTGACTTACACCAAACACAAAATAGTATTTAAATATTCATAACAACGCGTCTAGGCAGCGGCAGTTCATACTGTAGATATGAGTAGACACCCTAAACAGCCTAATATTACATTAACATTTTATGCACGCCTAGTAAGAGTACTAGGCGTCCACTTTTTACTGTAATTAGGTAAATGGCTGCCTACGTAATTTAATTGAACTTGCATCCTAGAAATTCAATTCGTTTGAGTAACGATAGCAATTACTCCACTACGCATAACATTATATTAACTGAACTTTCATTGAAATTATGATTACTTACGACTGCCCGTAATTTAATCCCATTGGTTTTTGACTAAATACATTAATTAGCCAAAGTCATTCGTATTTAATGAATTAGTAACAACATTCTTCTGCAGTCACAAAATGCACTACATTTTTTAAACAGAAATTTGACAAAAGCTTTTGATTGTGTTGATCACGAATATCACTGGGTTGTGGAGGTCAGATAGGCAGTCGCTCCATGTAAAATACTGGTATTCAGCTGCACCCGGTTAGACTGGAAGCCGACCCCAATATAGTTGGGAAAAGGCTAGGCAGATGATGATGATCACGAATATCACGATCCAGTTACAACTCTATAACAGGCACTGGCGAGCTTTTGATCTTGTTATCCTGGCGATCAAAGATATTATGCCATGGCCCAATCAGAACTGATTAATAATTTCTTAGAAGGTTTGTGTTAAAAGGGTATGTCACAGGGTTCAACCCTGGGTTCAGCAATGAAAACGAATGAATTACAACAAAAGGCAACCACACCTGATAGGTGATGGTCTAAATGTTGAGGCATTCATATGTTACAACACAGTTGTGTGGTCATGTGTCGCCAGCTATTACATCGACCCGCGACGTCACCCACCCGAGACGTGGCCGATCATGCGTTGCACTAATTACTATTTATTAATCACTTGCCTTACTTATGTTACGGTATCGCTCATTCGTGCCCTACATTCGTGACGCTTTTTATATAAAACCATCCGTCATCGCTTGCACGGACAATTCATGAGTTCAATGAAGCATAAAACAAACATTGTGCGAATCGATACATTTTTTGCTTACGTGCTAATGTGGAAACTATCTCTGAGTTATAAAGTTCATATTGCTTTGATTGGGGATGGAATACTGATGATCTTCTGACAGAAAAGTAATTGAGAAGACGAAGTATGTGAACGTAATGGCTGTCTCGTGCGTGTCATGTTGGTTTAAGACACAATAATCTGCTATAATGCCACTATTACGAACATTATCGTAAATTATATCGTTAGTATGTAAGCTAAGAGTTTTCCCAAATAGATGATAATATTGTAACATAATGGAAGTTGTCGGAAAGTCTTAGTTCTCATTTGAAGAGGACCACCCGACGTGCCCGCCATTTACAAAGTATTGTAAAAGATAAACGGAGATTAACACAATGTAGATAGGCAGTAGTGGCTTCCGTTTGACGAACCACATTTAATAGCGATCAATACAAATCGTCCTGCAAATGAAGTTTTTATGACAAGGTAAGAATACCCTTCATCCATAAGGGGCACGATGTTTTATAGCCGTCATGATGATAACAATCAAGGAAAATCTGCAGGAAATAATACATTACAAAAGGATACTTCAATACATTAGCCAGTCTCGCCTTACCAATTGCAATCTGAAATAGTCTGCTTTGAATAACTAGGACTACAAGAATCAGCGGAGTTAAGTCGCAAAGCAAATCAAACAATGCACCAAACTCAGAATAATAAAAGGTTTTAAAAAGGAGCTCTCCTTTGAATCTAATTTGTATTTCTCGTTTCAAGACCGCACAAAGGTTCTATCTGATATGAATTGATAGTTAGAAACACGATTGCGCCACCTAGGAGTGAGTGTTGTCGTAAATCTGCGCGTTTGTCTTCGCACGTGTGTGTCTGCTCGTGACTCGCCTGCCATGTAGGCGGCGTGAAGTGTCCACCCATCGCGCAATACTCCTTGAGCTGAATCATTCACTAGGCCAGAATAAATCGATCAAAACCAGAATTCAGTAGAATTATTTACCTATTTGCCTAATTTGAAAACTGGTAAAAACGTGACAAAAGTCCAAAAATAACTAAGAAGCAGTGTACTAAGAAGCACCTAATAAGAATTTCACATATAGGTAAACGAATTGCAGCGCTCAAAAGTGCAGAAATAGTTTTATGATCCGTTCCATCCAAGTTGCACTGCAACTGTAAACATCCTTAAATATTTCTTTTAGCAAAATGTTACTTATTTAAAGTGTTTACATAATTTAAAAGCTAACAGTCTTTAAATAATAATAATAATATGAACAAGTATATAAAAAGGAAGGGAAACAAATCAAAGGGAATAAAAAAATTCGTCCGCATCGCTGTCAACAGGAAACGTACCCAAAAGGCTGGCAGCATTGCCACGTTGTATGGCAATGCTGATTCTTTGGCCAAAAAATAGGTCAGCCCTCCGGCACGGGAAGAGTCGACCAACCGCTTAAATAAATAATATTTTATTACTTCTGGCATGGTAGACCGAGGAATTTTAATTTTAAATATATTTTAACATAACCAAAACGGTAAGGAAAATTATTCAAAATATTTTATTTATAAACGCCTATTAGCTCTTAATCTGCTACGGTAGGTTGTAAAAAAATAATAGATATTGCTTCATAAACAGCATGTTTATTTAAGTTGATTCCATATCCACCTACATCGAAGCGTGAATTTGTCATGGAAGTAGTAAAGTTAAGCTGCTAATTATCAGCACATCTTATAACGTTGTCCGGTGACTGCCCACGCGTCGCGGGCGCAGGCCGGCCCTCGTCGGCAACTACACAAAAACCCGCGCGATCATATATGGAAGCGATGATACAATCACTTGTCGTACAAATTGTGCTTTAGTATTACGATTCCTTGGCCCTGTGTACTATAATAAATATATTTCATGAATTTGGAGTGGACTTAATCGAGTTTTGATTTGAATTGATTGATATTACCTTTTATGCATTTGCAAAACATTATTTTGAACTCCTAAAGTTACCTCTGTTGATCTTTGATTAGAATAACAAATGGCAAGAATAGCTGATGTAGTCTAGTTTATGGCGTGCTTCTAAATATAGAACTTAATAATGGTAACAATGTACCCTCGATTCAGAACTTGTTGGTTAACTTGAATCGCGCAACGAGAGTAAGTACCTACATGTAATGATGAGGTAGATGGTAACATCCGCTGAACTTAGTCGTCATTCAGTTCGCAGAAACATTCATCGCAGCATTTTCACATTTAAAAATTTATCTTTGACCATTTTGATTTGCAACATTTCTTTTGGAAACTCACATGGCATTTGTAAGTCGGAGAAACTCGTAAAATTGGAATTTTGCACGGCGGTCGCTCCGAATTATATGTATAGGTTACAACGTCATTGTTCACTGCAAACCAACAAACCGCGGGTTTATCTAAAGACTGTTTCTGTTCGTCAAGTTTTCTACTTGTTTACCAGTTTCCTATTCTAATAATGACAACTACTGTCAAGTAATCTGAATGGTGATAGTTTCATTGTTATGATTCGCGTCAGTTTCTCTACAAAATGTAGTGTGACTTACCTATTGTCTTATTGATCCAGTCGGCCAGGTCCTCCTGCAGTGGGAACAGCTGTCTCGCCTGCGAGTACAGTATCTTCTCTCTGTAGAAGTCCTCGTCTTCGGAGCACGGCGTCTGCGCCGCCAGTGCACAGTCCGCGCGCTCAAAGCTGCTGCTCATTTTTCTATTCACTACGATGTCTCCATGACCGATATGGCGTTCCTCTTCTTCCTTTCCTCCTTCGAACGAGCTCCGGATGTACTCGAAAGCATTTGTCCTCTCAAAGGCATTAAAAATTCTATCAAAGTTGCCGCTCAACGGCCTGTCGAAGCTCTTGGGCTCCACGGAGGTCGGCGAGGTGACCGGCCCCCACGACGTGCGGCTCCCGATGGCAGTCGGCCCGCACCGATAATATGCCATTGTCAAGGCTTCCCTGCAACAAGGACAATACAACAGTGAACATCGATTCAATTTCAGATAAGACTCAGTCAATGCATCTATTTTGAACTGAACAGAAAACAATGTTAAATGTAAGCGAGTAATGAATCGCAAGTAAACATGAACACATTAAGTTTTAGCGACGGATATTATTCTTAACGAGGGCTTTGATGAGCGTCATTCCGCCGCATAAACGGCCATTTCAACAAATATGAACTAGATAATAAAAGAAGTTTAAAGAGAACGTTTGGCAACCAATTTTCTGCACGAGACTAATTTGCATGTCTGACAAGGGCTGTAAAAACTAACTAATGATGAGGCGAAGGTCGCCGGCGCTCTGACAGACAGTAATTAAGACACAAAGTGATCGCTGACACAGAGATATGAACACTGACAGCCGGTAATTTACCGACAGGTTTAGGTGAATTCGCTAAAGTAATAACAATGATTTTGTTTTGATTGGACGCGCCCACTTCTCCCGGAAATTCGTATTAAACTTTTAGATTAGCTACACACGAGATGATAAACTTGGTTTCGTAAAGAAAATAAATAGAAGTCAGGGTGGAGAATATTAAAAAAGTGATTTCAGTCAGTTTTGATGTATGCATATTGCTTGGTATCACCGGTTTATTAACAAAGGAGTTTAACAATGACACTGTTGAATGTTTATTTTCGTTGTTGCGCTGAATCATACTAAGATCACAACCACGTTCAAAGTAAACCTTCTCCTTCATGGGAATTCTAGTTTTAAGACTTAGAGTCCTCGCGACCGTAGTGTTGGCGCCGAAGTTTGGTGGATCGTCGGCAAAAAGACAAAAGGTTGGAGTCGCGGGTAGATCACACGGTGTCCATGCCTCCCATATATGTGCCGGTCGTGCTGCGAGTACCAAGGTACGTGACGCGAATCCCTACACAACGATGTTTGGTATTGTTTCAGATTGGGCCATGTTTCCGCCGCTACCTTATAGTAGAAGGAGATCAAACATTTTCTATTTGGTCACTAATTTAGCGACTTCTAAAACAGAAATCCACCACCAAAGGTTGCCTAAACAATTTGGAACATGTCACCGGAATTCATAAAGCCTAAAGGGAAAGGGCATACAAGCTGTGACATAGATTCCAATGATCATACCTCATACAACATAACATTTCACAATAACTATAAATTTATTTCTTCCGTTCCTATTCGCATGGCAGATATTAAGCTACGTTTAAAGTACAATAAGTGTCACATGCTGGAGCATGCGTTACTTATGAAAGGAAGTCTACACGGACGGGAAAATGAAAAGAAAAATAACACGCAAACTTGTACCATTTTTATAGAAATTCACGATCTGTGGAAATGACTTCGTGTAGTTCACTGAGTTAGCGGTTCGTGTCGCTCGTGTGCACCTGGGTTTATGTCGTGTGTGAGTCGTGGTGCGCCGCTTCCATTGTGCGCGCTGGTGCTTGTATACGCGTGGTCACGTCCTGGGAGCGCGGACTGGACATGTACTCACTCCGTGAGCATTTGTCCAAAATATGAACAAAATGCAGCAGCATTGAGTAGAGGTAAAGAATCTGATACTGAGCATTAATAATAGTGGATTAAAAGGAACATTGTCCTTGTGAAATGCAGAAATTAAGTAGATGAGTGTTTATGTGATGAAGCCAGTTAAACTGAATCGAACGATTTTCCAGCACTAGCACGCAAGAATAAAATAACATTGCCAATAATAGTTTAAACTCATTCAAATTACGTTTTCCCATGAAATTATAATATTTTCCCCATGACAGTTAATTTATGTGAATGGGAGCAATTGGGACGAGCCGGCACCGCGCCCGTCCGGGCCGTCCCAACGGCGGTGCGACACGGAAACCACGGGAAAATCGATTCCGACGAATTGGGACAATATTTTGCATGCCATTACTTTATTTCTATTTCAAATTGTACCCTTTTCCAAAAACTTAGAGTACAATTTTCTTTGTTTCCTATTGATGGAAGATAACACGCGAAACCGGGTGCAGGTGACTTGCGGATTTCTTCAGGAAAACGTGGTTTTATAACGAAAAGTTTGGTCGGAGTACACTCTCTGTAAGTATGCAGGGGAAGTTTCGATTCAGACCACTCTGTATGCTGTTTTCCTCACTATAATGAATATGTAAGTACCTCAATAAAAGTTGAAAACTGAATACATTATGAAAAGAAACTTTCATGCTTTGTTTCATCAATACAGTCGAAAACATCATAAAAACTTTTGTAGTTTTTACGACTTTGCCCTTTTGAAGCAACAATATTTAATGCAGGTCTGCTCACACTACGTTGTCAGTATATGACGAAATGAACGCGAGCCTTGCTACGCAGTCGCAGCAGTGAGCCTAGCATCAATCAACATAAAGTGGTCGGACCTATGTTGTGTTGCCCACGCGCACCGAGCCTACGATGCAGGGCTTATAGGGCTGCCCAATCTGCAGAATGTAATTTTACAAATCAATCACATTCTTTTCAAGGTGCTCAATATTAAAATGAGGTTGTTATCAACTCCAACGATTAACATCAGACGTCCATGGAAGTAGAGCAATAGTTCGGTCATGATCTTCATGTTGCTTCTTCAAATGTGGTCGTGTGTTTATCGGCCTGTCTTCTACACTTTCAGCTAAAAGCCATAAACTATAATTAATTTATCTCCAGCTAAGCAGCTGTCAGCCCTACACCGTATAGGTCAAGTTGAGCGGGCCGGTCACGTCGTTCAAGAAAATCGTCCATTTACGCAAATTACACGCAGACTCGAAGGTCTCCACTCCCGGCAGCTTTTTCATTACGACGCTCTTGAGCCCGTTTACACGGTTCGTTTGTGTGAAAAATGAACACACATTCACTTGAAGGTGGGAAAGGATGAGCAACCTTATAATGACAAAGTTACGGCAATTTTTTGATATCTTATTACTGAATTAAGTTCAGACAAGTCGTAATGAAAGTTATTGTGTTGAACCAAGAAATTGAAGAGGTCGAGATAAATTGCATATCATTAGTCTGACAAACAGATCAGATACTTAACGGCCAATTTAACTTTGAAAAGGAAGAATCAATCTGATTGAATAATGCGAAGGAGCTTGTCCCTAAGTGACTAGGGCTACAGGAATATTGGAGACATCTCTCAGTGAGTGGTTGGTCGTCTGCGACGGTGCGTTGACTCCTGTGCGCTCCTTAATTGGATAATCACATTCACTCCCGCTTAGAGCCGAGTTACCAATGCAACTCGCACATTGTCCGCATTGCATACATTCCTGCACATCTAAGATTTCAGGGCGACAGTGTCTCTCTCTACGTTCAAGTATTTATTTAGCATTCATTTGATAATCCGGTTGTCTAAATGTCATTCGTTTCTTCAAACTGCGTTTTAGAAAAGTAGGAGCACATTGCGTTTGCGTCTGTATTTTGTATTCGAGTTTGTATTCGACTGCAGTCAAAACAAATCCTGGATCGAGTTAGAAGTGCATTATCGATAGTGCATTAGTAGTGCATCGCGGTTGCGAGCCGACGGTATCGTGTTACCGCTCCATTGTGAGGGGACCCATATGGACTTAGTAACCGCACGGCACTCCCTGATGGAGTCGATAGTCTTCTGAGATTATGATTGCCTAGTACTTGGTGTGTTGCTATGGACATAACGGCAATATAGCATGGATTTTTGGTGTCTATGGATAGTCTGCTCTTACAAAAGGAATGAGTCTACATGAGTCATAAGAACGAAAGAGGCGGACAGTAGTAGCTGGCTTTTGTACCCCTTTTTGTAAATGTAAAACATGCATGTACTAAGCAGGTACTAGCCGCTCCGACGTGCCTGAAGACTGGTCGTCTGCGATAACCGTGCATGAGCTATCTGTCGCGTGTCGTCGACCCGGGAAGGGACGGCTATCGACGCAGATTTATGTCAAGAGATCGCAGATACTTCAATTGATCCTTGTATTATATTTTGCTTTGGCTTGGCCCGTTGAGTCAGCTTTTTGTATTTCTCTGGGAACCACTTGGTCTGTAGGAATGCGTTTATGCTTACCGCGGAATTCGACTCAAAGGACCAGCTGGCGCGAGCAGTTTGTGTCAAGAAATGTTAGCAAAGTTAAGTCGTAAAACAAAATGTTTTTCGCATTAGGAAGTCGTGTTGGAGTATTGGGGTCAGTCCTAAAAGGTCGGCTTTACGAAAGGTAAAGTAAATTCACGATTGCTGAGTGATGTAGTAATGTAATTGGTCACCCCTACAACTACATGTTCACAAGATTACAGGCAAGCAAACCAGTGTTGTAATCTTATCTCCACTTCGCTAAGTAAATTATTCGCTAACGGCCCTAAATAATGACGAAGAAAACGAAATGGTTCTATTTAGTGGAAATGGCAACTTACAACTTTACAAGCAAACTTCATTTTTAAGAAGAAATAGATTGAAGAAATTGATAGATGTAAAAACTCAAAATGTAAGTAGGTATATATCAATTATTGCTTTTATTATTTTTACTTTCCTATACTTTTTATAAAATTGCTCAAAAATAGCAGGACACCATGAGCTGGTGGCGTTTTTAATGAAAAACGTGCGGATACCAAATCAATTTCACAATGTTCAGGTATCGGTGTCAGAGTTACCGCATCTTAGCGGTATGCCGCGCAGTACCGCACTCGGTTTCTAGGCGCCTTTACCGCAAGACACATATACTCGCTTTCGACAGGCGGAGTCGGTTAACTCTGAGGTTTACTCACAGTTCTCGAGTTTGGACTGTTATGTGTTATGATGAAATGAAATACAATACGTTCTATGTAAAGTTTACATTTCCATATTTCTCACATTCTAAATGAATCACAAGTCATTAGAAGAAGAAAAGCCAGCCTTTCTTTCGTTAGTTTTAAAATATAAATTTTCGTCTGCAGACCAATTCACCACATCGCAGGATGTTCAAATCATTCACGCGTATCAGCGTGACTAGACTCGGCCACCATTTCACCCAACCCGAGTGGCTCTCTCTCGAACGCTGAAATTCCGCACATTTGCAGGCATTGCGGTGAATCGAGCGATCTATCACGTTCGTCCACTCGACGTTGACGCGGCGGCGCAGCGCCGATCACGTTACTGGACGTCAACACTTACACTCATTTGTAAGCCAGTGTCCATGTTGCTCGTTGTTATGGCTGAAAGTGGGACATAGTGGATGCAGCATGGTTCTGTGTGTGTTGCGCGCGTGTTTATGGTCTTCTTCTACAAGTACAGTCGAGTTCACTAATATATTGGCAGTGACAATGTTTCAAAATATTGTAAGCGTTAAAATCATAAAGTTCTATACAAACTTAGACATCAAAAAAATGTTATCATATAGACTGTTCATAGGTATCTTACAGTAGTGCAGTCAAAAATATATGACTACTCTTCGGAACATAAATATCTAAATACTCTAGATTTCAATATAGTTGGTGCAATCTAGGATTCGTAAATATCTATACAGCTTTGAATATTCTACTAAATGGCCTTTACCATTAATTTTTGCTTGCCGGAGCAGAAGTACGAGTAATAATGCAATGTTGCCGTTGAAGGATGTCATAACATAACTTATTTCTGATTCATGAACATGCTCAGATATTAAAGAACTCGACCGTACGGTCGCATACTCATTGATTGTTAGAGCATGAAGCAGATGTAGTTCATTTAGTGAAGAACCTGGATATTTGTAATTTTTGGGCATAACTCATTTGCATCGCTCGGCAAAACAAAATTATGATCACAGTATTTTTATCTGTACAAGAGTATTAAAATGCTCTGAAGGTTGCTATGGTGTATCAATGTATTATTTCTCGACGACTACATTTACTTACACCTGCATGAGTGCGCTCAGCCAACACAGTACAACACACTGCTTCTTTCAACCTCACTAAAATAGAAGCAAAAAGGGCAGTTTCTGGTTACCGTCGCTCGACGCACTTCCACGTAAAAATATAAATTGCATTCACAAACAAACCGTGAGTAAATACACGCATTGTAGAGTTTAACACGACGGAATAGAGTTCTTTTTGTTTGCTTGCTTTTTAATAGTTTCAATAGGGCACCGAAGTGGGGGAATGTGGCACAAGTTAAAAGTTACGAGAGTTCTTGAATTTAGATTTATGATTCCGAATCCGATTATCGAGAATGATATAATGCTAAGGCTAATCGATCATTTCTATCCCAACTAATATTATAAATGCGAAAGTAAGTTTGTTTGTTTGTTACCTTTTCACGCCTAACCTACTGATCCGATCGTCATGAAATTTTGCATATACGTGGTCAGGGGTATAGAAAAGGACATAAGGTACCTTTCATCCAGAAAAAAATACTGTTCCCGAGGAAAAGATCAATAACTTTCGACGGTCACAATTGTTTTAGGACGCTAGATAGCGTTACGTGTCTTTCGAATCATGATTGAAATATGACCTGACTTTCTGCAGTAGGCGTTTTTTTCTGGAATATTTGCAAACACAATTTGGAGATCGGTCTATAATTCTCGACGGAAGTCTTTGGCCCCTTTTCTGTATCGGTGTTATATATATTTCGACTTCCAGATCGTGAGTACCCCACCCGTAGCAAGTGATTTTTTTGAATAGCATTGAGTGCGGGACAGCGAGACTTTTGGTGCAGTTCGCGATGAAAACCAGTGGAGTGTTATCCGGGTCTGCGGACTTATTTAAGTCAATTTGTTTTAGCAGCCTGTGATCCTCGTCATCACATATTTCCTCGGAACTAATATCAGATGTACACTGTGTCGCACTGCTATGGTCCACGTCATATGAAATAGGACCATTGCCAGCACCAGTGCCTAAAAGAAAATTGGAGTGAAAATAGTCGCCAAACATGTTGCGGATTACGTCACCGTCGCTAGAAGACAGCTGCCCAAAGTGTAGAACTGAGGGATATGAGTTTGATTGTTTTTTTGCTTTTTTAACATTACCCCAAAAGCGCGGAGGATTATTAATTATGTCTGATGCTATGTTTGTATTATAATCATCAAACATAACCTTTTCTAGGTCTTTAACCCGTTCTGTCAATAAATCAAAACATTAGAAATCTGATAAATTTACATATTTTTAAAATTTAGTATGATATTTAGCCTTTTCTTTAATTATTTTGATCAACGGGCGTCTGAGGTACCAGGGCGGATACTTCGATTGGGAAATTACTGTTTTTGTTGGTATGAAGGTATTACGTAGCCTATCAATAACAATGTAAAAGTATGTGTTGGCGTCTTCTAACGGCCGACAATAAGTTCGTCACATATAGCATTGTAGTCAGTCAAGTGATACATGAATCTAACGTAGGCTGAACGAATGGGAAGACTGCATTTGAACAAAGTCCGCAGTGACACATAATGCTTTGTGATCCGAGTCCTCAGGTACAAGTGGTTCAATACCAAATGACAGCAACTTGGTCATTAGATAGCACTAGGTCCAGAATCCTATCATTATCGTTTGAATGACAGATAACTGTGAAAGGTTACAGTTAGTGAGGTTATCAATTAGGTTTGTTAAGACCACGCCCTGCAAGTTAGGGTAAAGGATACTCGTCGGCAGTCAACTGCCACTCTATGTTCGGTTGATTACAACCTGGATTAACACATAGGATACTGTTTATCTCGGTAATTCGTTTCCGTGGGATAATTTCCGAACGCCACGCGGGCGAAGCCGCGGGCAAAAGCTAGTAAATCAATCAATCAAATCATTCGACACGAGTCTGCAGAAGGTCGACCATTATGTATTGGAATGACATTTTTAGCTTATCGATTTAATAACAATGCGATACAATATATTGCAACACTGCAGAACCAGTATTCATTTTATTCACAACACAAACATCTTGCGCAATCTGTTGACCAATCCATTAATCAATTTGTAAAGTTTAGGTTAACAATTGGATCGAGTATAGTCAGGGAAAATAATTGTTAAGCAAAACACCCTATGTCAATTTACCGCGTTGTAGCCATTTCATACAACGGCCAAAGAATGACAGTTGTGATTTGATTGAATAGTTATGGACAATTTAAGTTGGTAGTCAAGTTGCTTAACAATTAATTGCCCCACCTTTTATAATGTGTTTTTGCAGTTCTTTAGTTCTTCATCGCCATCTCCTATAAACTTATGCACTGTCTGAAGGGCGTCGCCGTCGCAGCGGAAGCCCCCGCGCCCCGCACCCCGCGCCGCAGTTCATTATGTGTTCATTGATGAATCGAGTGCACTCGATCAATGGCGCAACACCGACGTCCGTCCCTCACTCTCTGTGGATGGACACCACTCACTGTGGACACTACTCTACGCATAAGCTGTAGAAGAGCCACTTCACACAATGGAGTTAATAGCAGTCGGACAAAGAATGCGCCAACCTTACTGTGGGTGGCGAAGGGAGGTCACTCAATTTACAAAGAAAAGCAGTTATATGTTCTAGCGTAGAACTAAATAATGTAATAGAACTAAGTTACCGCTAACCCAATAGAACGATTTGCAACCATTCGATCAATGATTGACATCTATTTACAACATGCAATCAGCAGTTGTAAGTGTAACCGTTATCTTCGCCATAAGCACATAAAGTGACATAAACATTGTGGTCCTTCTGTAGAATACATCGCGCCGGTACCGCGCCAGTGTGAGCGCACCTTTGTGCTGGAGTGTGAGCTTTAGCAACGCATCGTTAGCATAGCAGTCAGTGTTAGCGATCGATGGATCGACGAGTGCTTGAAGAAAGATCGCTCCGTATTCACTGATGATTTATTTATATTCATACTAGCGAGCGGTTTCGACATCTCGACTAAATATATAACAGACAGTTTGGAAGTATTGTTTGAGAACGTTCTGTTTTAATGACCTAATTTACTTGCTCTCAAGGTAATGTATAATGTACTCATTTACTTAGTCAAGTGAAAAATTATGATAGCGAAGACAAAAATAAGGAAGCAAAATTAAAATAAAGACGACCAAACAACTGACTTTTGCCTAAAACAAGGTGAATCGTTCATAATTGTTGTGTTAAACTGAAACTTAATGTTTTAAGTTTCAACCAGAGAAACTATAAAACATGTTTTCAGTCACAAGACTCCTGCTAGTAATATTTAACTAATAGGTGTTCAATCACACGTGAAATCTAAAAACCACATCACATCGTTTCAAGAGTTTACTAAACAATTCGTCTCTGCAGTCACAGAATCATGTAAACATGAGACAGATCTTCAAACGCCCACGCGAACGCAGTTTCAGTCGCATGCGCATCCGTATGGCCTTCGTGGAGTGCATGACAATGTTTACGACCCGATGCGTGCGTTTGAATTGAACCCAAAGTTCACGCGCACTATTAATGTTCTTGCAGGAGCGGTAGTCATCGCTAATTATAAGAGCAGTAAATACTTGCATGCCTGCTTGCATGTAACCACGATAATTAACTTTCTAATGTTTTGTTCGATTTGGCTGTAAGCTACGTGTTAATCGTTTGGGTGGCATCGCTGCCGTGGTTATTGGGCATTTGATCTATCATCATCCCATTTTCATGCTGGGTCACCTCTCCTCATGGGCTTTCATATCGCATAGCACCACATTGCTGCCACCTCTTCATCAAAGCACCACTAGGTACTAGGCGCCCATAAGGGAATACACTTTACGAATGTCCAAGTTATGAAGAGTGATGTGTGGCTTTTCGACGGGTCCTAAAGTGTGCCATGCCGTGGTTATAAATAGTCTTTATAGACGCCGTGTCCCACACCCACGCTCACTCGAACGACGTGCCACTCATGTTGTATGTAATGTTGGGCTGTATGTGGTTGTATGGGACAGATTAGGTCGACGGTAATTAGTGCGTAGGACACGTTCAGGTAATAAGCGTTACAACAAATTAAGTAGAATTGTTGTTGTACATTCATTGCGTGTTTTATAGTGCGTAGGACACGTTTGGTAATAAGTGTTACAACAAATTCAGTAAAATTGTTGTTCTACATTCATTGCGTGTTTTATAGATGTTGTATGGAGTTGGCAAGTTGTAGTATCGATTCAAGTTGTATGTGCACATTATACAATCGCATACGCATCATAGTAAGGTGCTGATTGATGGATGACCAGGGTTTGTATGTATTATTTTATGAAAGCTTTACTAATAATTAACTTTTAACATTATTCTTGCTAACACTTGCTCAACTTTCCACTTCAATCAACTCAGGCTATTGCAGTCCACTGTTGGACATAGGCCTCTTCCAGGCTGCGCCACAACACCCTGTCCTCCGCCTTCCGCATCCAGCCCGTTCCAGCCACCTTCTTTAGGTCGTGCTTCCATCTAATTGGGGGGCGATCCACACTACGCTTGCCGGTACGCGGTCTCCACTCCAGGACTCGTCTGCTCCACCGGCCATCGGTCCTTCGACAAACATGGCCAGCCCACTGCCACTTCAGTTTGCTTACTCTGCAATGCAAGCTATGTCGGTAACTCTGGTTCTTTTCCGGATAATTTCATTCTAGATTTTATCCTTCAAAGAGACTCTGAGCATAGCTCGCTTTATAGCGCGCTGAGCAATCTTGAATTTGTGGACCAGCCCGACTGTCAGCGTCCACGTTTCAGCGCCATATATCATGACGGGCAGACCTCACTGGGTGAAGACCTTAGTCTTCAAACACTGCGGGATAGGCGACGAGAAGACTTGACGGAGTTTTCCAAATGTTACCCAACCCAACTGGATCCTTCTGTCGGTTTCTTTCTCAAAGTTGTGTCTACCGAGCTAGATTACCTAACTCTCCACTAATTTATTTTAAAGTGTTTACATAATTTAAAAACTAACAGTCTTAAAATATTAATATGTAATTATATAAAAAGAATCAAAGAAATCAAAGGGCATCAATAAATTCGTCCGCATCGCTGTCAACAGGAAACGTGCCCAAAAGGCTGGCAGCATTGCCACGTTTTAGCAATGCTGATTCTTTAGCCAAAAAATAGACTAGCCACGTGAAGAGTCGCGTCCAACCGCTTGGTGATGTCTCGAAATACTAAGTGGGCACTCGGGCCCCATGGCCCTAGTGTTTCAACCCCAAACGGCTCAAACATAAAGTTCCAAAGAGATTAGAGTATTTGCGCCGTTTGAGGTTTTCCGAACCTGCAGCAGCCGCCCCAGCACAGCTCGCCGTGCTAGGAAGATGGGATGGCGCAAGGGTGTCGACACAAGTTGCATCCCACACCAAAGGCCTACCTACTTTACAAGGCATTATGGTCATACCGCCCGGCCTCTTCCCATCGTCGCATGTCAAGCCATTGGGTTCTAAAACAGCTGGCACTCCGGCGGTGACAAGAGCACGACGGATGATGTCATTGATGCTGGCATGCCGTGCTATCCGGCCTGCGCTTTTAGCCAGGCAGGATAAGCCATGGTGTCCGAGGCAGTCGACACCTTCACCGCATTGGTAGCGATGGCCACTCAAGTTTCACTCTCCACTTGAATTAGTTTAAATGATCTGTTTACATTTGTTGAACAGCTAACGACTCACTACTTACTCTGTCCGGGGTTATGTGAACAATTTGATATGCTTGCCAGTGCGCACACGACGTGCTTACTACGTGTCGGTAACGAGGGAAGTGGCCCACCGACAGACATTACCATACGAACTACTCTCGACACACCGAAATATGCTAACTTAGTACAAACGTGATAATGATAATATACTATTTCTTGCAATGATGGTGTGTACTTTTGATAATTATTACGAGTATTAATTCTGTCAGAAAGTTATACATACCGTTATTACGGAAAATGAATGAGCAGTATGTACTTTGTTATGCAAATATGAGCGCTCCTAAATTAAATGGCTTTGAATGCGGATATACCGACTATACTTGTAGAGTAAAAGTTACCATGGATTTATGATTTAACGATTTATATAACAGTCTTTGTAATCCCAAAGAGCTAAGCAGTCACCGCCAGTTCTTTACTTCTATCATTCAACTGTTTTACGATTACCCAGTGACTTCAGTCACAATAATAATAGACTCTACTAAAACCTCATTAAAGCTAAAAGCTTTGAGTTACCAATCTTCTTGTTTTGGATTCTAAAATATGGACACTAGTCTCATCCAGGACAAGTAACAGCTGATCTAGGGACGAGCAGCCATTATTTTTAACCGATCCATAAAGTCGAGCTAGCTGCGTACATTGTTACTCGAGTACACTCACAATGGAGGGTAACATCAGTTCACAGATCATCGAGCACCGTCGCCGCGTCGGTTTTGTACAATCAGTGGCTGGTCGAGTGATTTTGGTGTTGAAAGTGAACGCAATGGTACTGTTCCTGATCTTCTGGTAACTGGTACCAGGATGTGCTCCCACTAGAGTAGCAGTTTTTTTCTATTACAATATTTGCTAGACTTCAGAGCAAATACACCCAATTAAATCCCAATGCTTTTGCCCATATTTCCATGAGACCATTTCACAGAGCGTCCTTATTGGTTCTATTTGAGTGACCAAAGTGAATGTGACACCTTTGACTGGTCTTGTTCTCCTGGTACCTGCTACCTGCATGTTAAACCGATAACCTATTGGCCTCGCCGTTTAGTACCCGACGCGGCTATTGTTTTGCAAGTTAATGCTATTAAAATGGAGATTCTGTGCTGCAAACCTACTCTTGATGGAAACTATGGATGGTTTGCGGTGAGGCGATGCAACATTACCTACTCATGCGTATCATTCGGGGTAATGCATGCGATGCATGTTGGTATCACTCAAGGTCCTCTTGAATTTAGTTTCACCGTAATTTTTCTTCAGGAACGATTCTGATCTACGCAAAGTTTATTTCTGTAAACACATGCGTTTTGTTTCACCAGGTACGCAGCACGTCGTACGAGTACGACACTCCAACACATGTTTTTTCTTATTACCGCCATTTTTTGTATGAGTTATTGGTCGAGGAATAATTAAGCTGTTTTTCGACCTTGTTACTAAGTACCTATATGAATCAGGAACACATACAGATAGCTAGACTTATTAAATATTAATCCTCATGCATGAACGTGACAGTCATTCAAATGCAACGCAATGCATTTACCAAACAAACAATGTTAATCGTGATTTAGTGATTATGCCCGAAACCGAAACCACAGAGTAAGTAGGTACATTTTTCTCAATTAAGTTATTCCATGCTTAAAATGGGCAATTTCTAAAACCATGGGCTGACTGCCACCAGCCACCGCATCTCTAAAAATACTGATTGGTATTAGACAGCCAATTAGCCAATGACTTCCTGCTGCATAATGATATCATAGTCCTATATCAGTAAACAGGCGCAGTAATCAATGTTTTTGACCTGATTGTAGAACTGCACAATAGTGCAGCAGGTTGTAACTCAGACAGACGACTGTTTTATTGGCCATTGATATGATCATCACGAAACTAGAGCGCTACATGGGCGGTGCTAATTAGAACATATTGTTCACTAATTGATGTGGGAGTACCCTGTCCTACTACTCGTTTGATGAAAACATTGTCAATCATAACGTAGAATATGAGAATCCAGTCACGATCAATTCTAAACGTGGAAAATGCCTGTAGATTCAAACAGAACGATCTTGTTAATAGTTGATAGAACAATTTTCTAGCCTTTTATGATAATTGAATAAAAGCAAGTAACTGCAAGTATCGCTTATAAAGACATAACCACTTGTCCAGCAGTATTTATTGCATTGAAATTAGCTAATTGAATTTAATGCTTACAAACTGTACCGCTCTTGAACTATAAAATAGCGTCATAAATATTTGCCGTACAAGGCAGCGACGCGACGCGCGCGCATTGATCCATATCGACTCGTTTCGATACATCCATAGAAATGTAAAAAACAGATCGTAGATGAAATGCACTCGTAGTCAACTCAGCCTTCCCCACGGCCACGTTCAAATTACATATACAATCTTGGAAATATTGTCTAAATTAATCGGTTTATATTCTTAATCACTTGTCTAAATTTAAATTAAATCTCGCCTTGTAACATAAATGGTAATCAGCGGATTGTAATGCAATTAGCGATGAATAAATTGACATTAATATTGGTTTTTTTACTGCATGCAGTCACATAGTCGCTTAAGATGTAATTGGGCAATAACTGTTGGGTAAATTTAATCAGTTATTCGAGTAACTTAGCTTTGTCGTGGGACATGGGCCTCTCCGTCCATTCCTCCCTAACTACCTTCTACGCCAGTTTTGGATTAGACTCCGTCAGCGCAAAGTTTGTATTATCCGTCTGGTTGGCGTCTCCTAGTCTAGATAACTTGTTCTGAGAAATGTTTGCTGTTCGCTAGACCTCATGCTTATTATGTTGTCAAGATATAAATAATGAAATAATTTTGCATTAAAAACAGTGCAATTAATCATCACGAATGGTCACTACATTTATTAGCAACAGCGTCCACATATCACTCTTGTCCAGCTAGAAAGCCGTGGATGTTTCCAACACTTTTTCACGGCTCTAATTGTTAAGAAAGCACGTAACGTGTGGCATTATCTGCAATATCTACTGTCCACTGTCCATCCACGTCCACTCTCTACTACTGAGAGGAGAGAGGGTGTTTTCTAATAGCTGTGGCTCTGTGACGACACACCGGACATAATTGGAAACGAGACAGATTTCGCGCTAAACGTCGCGAATAGGCATATGTTACAGAACAGTGGGTATTTATTTCCCATCTAATAGAGGGGTACGGTCCGCTTGCATGTGCTCTCGCTGCTTCTTGTCACAGCTTCACTTTTCTCGAGTAAGTATACATTAGGCTTTTCACTATGTTGTTTTGCTGCCAAAGATGGTGTTTAGATTTCTTTTGAATAGGGTTGAAATTTTCGTGACACAGAGTTCGACTCTGGTATTAAGCTGCGGAGCCGTCCAAACATAATAGAGTTGGCACCATGTAAGAAATACCCTTCTATTACAGGGATTCCATTAAAGGAAAATTTTGGGAAAACTTTGGGCGGAAAGCTTTGGGTGTTACACAATCCGGAGGGAAATTTCCGGAACTACCAAATTTTTGCTGGAAAAGAATCAAAAATCTTAATCAAAAATCTGTTCAATAACAGTCGTTTCAGGAGTACCTCGCAGATGAGCGGCGCGAGGTATGATGCGTGTGCGCCGAGAAAGTGCAGCAGTAATTAAATTGGGCGGCCTCGCAGACGCAGCACACTTAGCACGGAAAGCGGAACTGATGATTGCGTCACACGCTACAACATCTGCTCACACCGACTAGGGTTGCAAAACATTGTTTAGGAAACGTTTTTCAATAGCACACTAGACTAGGTCACCAGGCAAGTAAACTTTGGTGATGTTAATGTGGTGGAGCCAAAATATACACTAATAACTAGAGCAGTAATACGGATATTGCTTATAATTTCTGTGATTTTATCTACAGTTATGCTAAAAACACAAACAACAATAACTCATCACAGATTGATCAGTTTAATTGAACTACAAATTACTTTTGGATGACCCTAACGTAAGTATTGAATCGTAAGTAGACGTAAAGCGTCAGCCCCACAATAAGACCCAGTGAGCAGTTCGTTAACAATTAGGGAGTAGCGAGCATCTAGCAAGCACGCCATAAGGCTACTCCGTCATTTGTGAGGCTGTCTCCACGTAGACTTGAAGATAGAAGACTGTGCCCTTCATCTACTGTGGTCCTTCCTTAATGGTGAGATTCCAGATCTCTATGAAAGAATGTGAGACACGAACAGTGGTCCACCTGTGCAAATAGGCCAAGAAAACATTAAAAACAGAGAATTCCATCACTAATTAACCGGTCACGTCACAATCGGGCACTATGACATGATGACATAACATTCGTCTCCCGGTGACGTAACACCTGGCACCGGCGCCGGCGTCGCTGACACTTTGATCCCGCTGACAGCCGTGAAGCGGCTTTCAATCAAAACGCGAGTAATGAACCAGAGGCATGAGGTGACCGATTCGCTTCTGTCAACACAATGGAGTCAGGAAGCGAGTCATTGGGAAATTGGCGAGCAATAAAATGTAGGACAATCAGGGATTGGTTTTCGTAGAGTATGAACTTAAATGCCCGAAGACAAGCAATATCTTGCTCTCGCATTAGAAGAAGTTAGCCTAAAGAAGCAGCACGTGGAGGTAAACGATTAGAAATTAATGAACCGGAACTAAGCTATCAAGTAAAGTATGAAGACGTTGTTAGGTGCCTTATCGCGACGATTTCCAATCTCAAACAGTGCCTTAGGCAAATACACAGGTAATCACATCGTGAGACGTGCGCGCGCGCTGTTGTAGTTATGACAATAAGTGAGAGCGATACTGAACTATGCAAGTACGAAAGATCAAGAAGAACAAAAGGCCTACTCTATACTGACCATAAAGTCAAAGTCAAAAGATTTATTTCAAATAGGCACATCCATCAAAGGCACTTTTGAATGTCAAAATGTTCCGCTACTAGTTCTGGATCGACTGCCTGCATCGGCGGAATCGTATTCTATCACATGTAGACCCGGATTTTTTTCCTAGAAAGAACTTTACAAATTAAACGATCAACACGGCTTCAGCTAAAATAAAAAAAATAATTTACGTCGTTCTCTGTAAATTCAGAACAGTAAATAGAGGGAGCAGGGACGCAGAATGCAAATGTGCCTCTTTACCAAATCGCTGTTCTGTACTTATTTATTGTATGGTAAGTGGCAGTAATCCCTCAGTCGGAGTTGGTCGGAGCGTCGCTTGAGCGCCCAAAATGGCGCGGACGCCCAATGCGGCAGCGATAAGCGGATAAACTCAGCATTACCGTATTCAGGGCGCGTGTAGAAAGCTGCCCAATACACTGTGCCATTAGAATAGGACTCTCGACTCTAAAGACAAAGGCTTAGAGTACCGACGAACTATTCGTGTTCAGTTCCGTAATAAGATCCAATTCCGCTCCCACTGGGCGTAGTTCGGAGTGCGCTAGGTTAGTTACGTAAGCGTCCTTTTTAAGTTTAATTGCAGTAAATGCAGCCGTTTGTCGCAAATAGTGGAAGTTGTCACAGCGTGCAGTGTCCCCGTTCTCACCGTGTGGAGCAGCAGTGAACCAGGCTGTAGTTTTGTTCGAGTCGCCATAAAGGAATGGTTTATGACTTTATAACAGCTTATAGTTATGTACGAGATGTATGTAGGTGACTGTGTATAGGTTCCGTTTGTACCATATTTGGACTATATTGATTGAGTCGATATAAATCAGTGGTTGAAAGTTAAATTAAAGAAATAATCGAAATCAAAATGTATGAAACGGATTTGAGTTTGACCCTTCATAATTTGTTCTTGACTTATCAATTCCAAATAACTTCAGCGAATTTGCTGCTGCACCTATGCTACCTGTGCTACTACAGTCCAGATGTACGCTACTATTGTTCTATTGTCAGGTAAATAGTGAACAGCATGATTATCTAACATTATCTCAATGGTGGCGAGGTCGCATTCCGAGAAGGGCTCTGTTGGCCTCGGCTGACCATAGCGAGATAGTACCTAATAGTAAGTGTGGTAGCGGCTACCGTAGCACGCGCCGCTCATTAGGTAATTGATTACGATTAGACCTTACTTTGAATGAAGTACTTCAAGTTAAATGACCTTTAATCTAACAGTCCCATTGTTACTTTAATAATAAGGGCTTCGTGGCTGTTTACTTTTAAGGTGATTGAGGTCTTAGCAAAGAGAGCAATCAATTTAGGAAAGAAATTATCTGATTGGAAGCCTTCACGATTTTGAAGTCCCAAAAGATGGCATGTCATTGTAGTCTAAGTTTGAGAAATGCACGTTATAAATAATCTCATGAAGTCTGCTCTCCAATGTACAATTTTAATTTTGTCACAACCACCCTTGATCGAGTCTCGAGAGTGAACGATCAACAATCACACTGCGTTTTTGTAAAGACAAGACACTGTGAAAGACAAGACATTCCTTTTCTCAACTGTCAACACAGTTGAGAAAAGGAATTGCCCTCTCAATTGCCCCATATTCTCCCTTACGCTATTTTCTCCTCAAGTGGGGCAATATAACTCGTAAGTACTCGGAACCCACTTTCCCGCAGTCGGCACTGTGTCTAATGCCTAATGGCTCGCTTGGGGGAAATTTTACAGTCAGATCAACACCTCGCGTGACGAAAATGGATTAATTCATTTATCTAATATACTTATTACTGTCTATAATTATGTTAATATTGGTGTAAGATTTGTGATAATTAATTAAATAACTACTTACCTATTACTTAAAATATCTGTGTCATCCTAGGTGAACGATCAACGGTGAACTGTAACAACAAGAAAATATACGTCAGTATTGTTTATTTTTAAAGGTTATAAAACACTAGCTTCCGCCCGCGACTTGCCCGCGACATATGTCGATAAAATCCTATGTCCTTCCCCGGGGTGAAATCTATCTCTCTGCCAAATTTGATCGAAATCCGTTCAGTGGTTTACGCGTGAAAAGATAACATACAGTCAGACAGACAGATAGACATAATTACTTTCGAATTTAATATATTAGTATGGGCGAATAACAAGGTATTTAAACACATTCTTAATCCAAAGCTTAATTTTAATCATGATTTATTCTTCTTAAGAACGTTTACGTCGAACGCCGAACGGCATTTCATACAAAATTTCAAGCCATTGTTTTTCGAAATGAATGAACTGACTATAATGAAACTGCATACGCATAAGCAGGATACAAAGGTCTACAAAGTTACTTAAGAACATTTTCGAAATGTCTTATTTAAAAAAGATAACTGGAAATCTCTGATTCTATGGAAAATTTAAAATCGGTCTAATTTGGCTGTAACACTATTTTTCGAAAATGTTCTTATGTAACTTTTTAGACCTTTGTACTTATCCTGCTTATGCGTATAAAGTTTCATTAAAATCAAGAAAAACAAGGGCTTGAAAGTTTGTACGAAATGCCGTACGGTGTAAACGCTCTTAAATCAACGCAAACCACCAAGCATCTACCAGGGAACCATGATTTTTTAGGAGCACCTCGGATATTGATGATTTATTTTGAATCAGAGCAACCCGTGTTCCGGGGCGGGTGACCCGACCGGGCCGGGCGCGGCACCGCAACGTAAATCAAACCGGAGCCGCGGCTTTCTCCGGTCAGTGCCTGCTGCCTGCAGATATTCACTAACCACTAATACTAATACCACTACCGATATCGTTTACACTGATAAAACTCACGACCGTCGACCGTACTCTGCAGACTACATCGCAATCGATTAGCATAGTAGTTTGAAAATACAGTGACATATTGAACGATTCCTTCTGTAAGTTACGATGGGTTAGGAAAACGTAATGACAGTCAAGGTTTCTTGGCACCTACACCTAGCATAATTAATTCGACACCTGTTAAGGTCATTATAAAACAAAATAATGCTTCTATAGCTATGCATTAAGGCATCAAATTAGCAGTTTATTCTAAAGTTCTGACGTCAAGCACGAATTCAATGTAATCACATTAATTGTCCATTTGGCCATTTTTATTTGCCCTTGCCATTAAAAATAATGTCATGTCAGTTACGAGGAAAATGATGAGCGAAAATACGTATATAATATAGGTATTATGAAAGACCTTTCCATACTTCCGCAGATATCCGTTATGTGCAGTCGGGTAAAACATCAGTCTGCAGACTCTTGTACTGGTTGCCCTGGTTCATGAGCATTAATTATGCTCATTTCGAGCAACTAACTCACTTCCTCGTACGACGATAAGATTGGCCCGAACGGGAAACTTACAGGATTATGGAAATGTTTATTGCAATCGGAAAACTCGATAACTGTCAGATAATGAGTCGATATCGATCGCATGTTATTATCACTGTTACGAGAGCTTCCGATCTCATTCACTGAAGTATTTATACTTTCAGGGTGTTGATGGGGTTGCCGCGCTGCTGCAGTGCTTCCGGCATGGTCGCAGAGGCGGGAGCGATAGATGGCTTTCACGCCCTCATGCGCAGACA
Organism: Mesoligia furuncula; assembly: GCA_916614155.1. Taxonomy (NCBI): domain Eukaryota; kingdom Metazoa; phylum Arthropoda; class Insecta; order Lepidoptera; family Noctuidae; genus Mesoligia; species Mesoligia furuncula. The sequence continues at coordinate 604,062 of OU744791.1, read as the reverse complement.
ATGCGCCTCCATCATGCGCAAGGTAATCGCCAACCCCAACAGCATCCTGAATGCTATAGCAGATGGGTGAGACAGCCCCAACTTGGATAAGTCTACATGCCACTGCGGCGTAATGATAAATATAGTTTATGTTGATTCTCTGGTAGATTTAAGTAGGTAGGTACTAACACTAGTTGTAAGTCGTTTGTATACCAAATGGACGTTATTGAGTCTGAAATGAAAAATTTTATTTTTATTCGTCTCATGACCGATTTGTATTCTTAGCAATGTTTTTAATTTCTGAAAGGAACTTCATTAATGTCACTTTTTAACTATCTAAAATGGAGATTTCGTTATTAATTTGATGCTGTGACAGGATATTTATCTGGTTATTTAAGATTCTTAGTTTATTTTGAATTAAGCAATTTGTTATCATAAATAATGTCTAATGTTATGTAAAGTTTGCTCATTGAGCGGAAGCTTTCCCGCTTGAACATAACTTTGTTTGCTCTCCGTCCTTTTTGCAATAAACTATTATGTAAATAATAATTTAATTAGTATGTGTGTTAACAGCTCTACGTATTCTACATATATTAGATAATATTGCCAAATCAACTTAATTTATATATGTTGTAGTCATTTATTAAATGTAAAATACAGTCGGCGTCAAAAAGTGGCACAACACCTTTTTAGGGTTCCGTAGTCAACTAGGAACCCTTATAGTTTCGCCATGTCTGTCCGTCCGTCTGTCCGTCCTCGCTTAATCTCTGTGACCGTTAGCACTAGAAAGCTGAAATTTGGTATCAATATGTATATCAATCACGCCGACAAAGTGGTAAAAAAAATTTTTGGAAAATATTTTTTTTAGGGTAGCTCCCCTACATGTGAAGTGGGGATGAATATTTTTTTCGTTGTCTACCCCATCGTGTGGGGTATCGATGAATAGGTCTCCTAAAAAGACTTGGGGGTTGCTAAAATTATTTTTCGATTGAATGTTCCATTTACGAAATATTAAACTTTAAAGTGCAAATTTTTGTTCCAGTAGAGCGTCCCCCCCCCCTCTAAAACCTAAACTGCTGTTAAACCCTAAAGTTGCCCATTCCAAAGCGTAGGCAAAGGGCAAGAAACTCCATGGACACTCTTAGTAGTAGGTAATAAACGTTTTACTTTCACGCATTTTCACAAAATTATAATAATGTTGACACTAATATTATGCTTACTTGATAATTTAAAAGAATTTCCTAAACGTTTTTTTTTTTAAGAATTTCCTAAAAATTCCCATTATATCAAAGAGCCAATTTTTCAGTCAAAATCCTTTAGTTCAGCTTTCTAACATTTAAACTTTCTTCTCAACACCTGTACGTTACGTATACTTAATATAAAACTGTTGGCATTGGAGTTATCAGCGTCCACATAATATGCTATCTCAAACAAATAAAATAAACTTTAATATGCCATGTTTAAACAATAATTTGCATAATGATTGGATTGGTCGGAAGCTGTGATAAATGTCGAGTGACCCGGCGCGCGCGCCGCTAGCAGACAAATAACTAAACAAACTTGCACCGTGTCCACTGCCGCGCACGATACGAATACGATCACTAATATTTGTTCTGCTTTGAAGAGCCACTCTGTATGCGCGGCAGTGTTTGACGTTTCATTAATGTCAGTTGAATAAATAGCTGTAGTTGATTTACCGTCAATGAGCTTTGGAGTTGATGATGGAGGGGGTTGCGAATTTGATCGAATTCCACCGACAGGTGTCATAACAGAAAATAGTTTTCCTGAAGTGGAAAGCTGGCAAATAAATTAGCTTTGCCAACGTAAGAAAAGCCATCAACCGAGCATGAAATACAAATATAAGCTTTCAAGCCCGAACCGCCTTGCTGGCGCAGCTTGAGTACGGAACCCTTAAAAACGAAATAACACAAGTCTTCGTTCGTCATTTTTCCTATCGCTAAGTAAATGCCCGAAAACAGTTCAATCTTACTTTTATTGTAATCCACCGTACAAAAGGTACAGTTATATCGGTTGTAATCTTTGGTTGTAATGGATACAGGTACAGGCGCCGACAGCGGTGCTCGCCTTGACCGTGACGGCGCGCGTCGAGAGTGAAACCGTTGTACAGTCGCGGCCGCCGCTGACACGCACCGCGCTGCTCTGTACCGTTTCACCGGAGCCGATAGACTTTGTTGTGCTTTACCCATTAAGATAGTGCTGATGTAGTCATGCAGAACTGAAGCGATTTCGCACGAATGGATGGAGGAGCTGTAGGGTAGGCCGAAGTTCCACAACACATTGCAGATCGTAAGAAACCGAGATTCTTTTAACCACCCAGTGCACCACTGCCAATATCTTAGTTAGATAACATTTCATGTTCTACAAATACATCAAAATACCTAATACTAGCCATGAACCAATGATATTTTCTTAGAGTGGTCTAAAATCTTGCAACACAGTTGATGATTAAAGCAGTTAAAATATAATATCTACGAATGCGATTAGCGTTCCTTACTTTAAATCACTTGTACAAGTATATTGCAACTTGCAGTATGGTCCGAGCGCACCCATAGACCACAGTCATAGCTTTTAACGAGTCTCCCCGTGCTAAGATCATGACCAGCAGATTTACATGCGGGGCTCATTGCACACAACTCCAATTAACATGAATCACGCAGTCGTATATATAACATCGAGAGACTCAATTACAATAATAAAAGCGTGGAAGACAAATGAAAAGGAGTATAAAGACACATCTAACGAGCAATGTAATGTAATAAGTTGAAGGAAAGTGCGACCCGGAAGGAAATATGTCTGAGCATGTATGCAATATGCATATGAGGCCACTTCCATCATAGAAGTTGTTAACAGTAAGAAGAAATCTAGAAAAGCGAGGAAAAAGGAGACTGATGTTTTCACCACTGCTGAAAATATTGAAAGGGGGTTCAATATTTTAAGATTATAGGCACTGGATGTTCATCCTTCTGTTCTCGATACAAGTGCAACTCCAATTTTCCGTAATGTATATCATAGGTATCCTAGAGTAGGTAGGTATAGTGAGCAGATTGGATATGAATAATTCTCTTTCGGGACGGGAACAAGTGCAACAAAAGTGTCGTAAGAAATGAAAATGGTATTTGCTAATTGGTCGATTCCTACAGGCCAATCGAGCAAGGCTTGATGTCAAACCAATCTTTCAACGACCTCCACTGGCTGTGTTTTCCGACCTCAATTAATAAGCATTTCTCACTGATTTATTTTAAGTTAATAGGCATTATGCTTAATTGCTGCATTCCACTTTCTAACATTTGTTAAGCTTGATTCAGCTTCAGCCTCACAGGGGATCTTTCCTCAATCATACTCATTAGGTCCTATTGTGATTAATTCCAGACAAACTTACACTATGTGCAATGTCTTCCATTCGGTAAGTGTCACATAATGCGTGTCACGCTTTGTATTCGTGGCCATTGAACGCGAAATGACCATACGTTTACCATACGAGGCATATTAATGACGCGCGTTGAATACAATGTATTTACTACTTACTAGTACTTACTACATTGTTGTTCTATAGCAACGACCTCATTTGACACTTGCGTGCAAACAAATAAATAGTTTAGCAGTTGTGTCTACGACTGTACTTTGAGTTAAAGCAATATTATTTGTCAAATTGTTGCGTGTTTGGCGAATTGTTTTTGTGAGTTTGTTACGTTTGGCAAGCAACATCAAGTTTGATTGATTTATGATGATTAGTCATTGCAAACAAAATGAATTGAAGTATCGCATTCCATAATATTTTTTTATTATTGCACAAAACAAAAGTTATTTTCATTAAAATCACGTTACGAGCCATTATGACAGTTTTATCAGTTAAGTACGTTATACTTTCATTTGTACTTGCAGGTAAAGAAATCTAACTGCCTCGTCTAACCTGAAAGTTAAGACTCGCGGCGCGACAGACTAGGGCCGCATAAGTATGCAAGTTTCTCGCAGAATTAAACTTCCTATATCATTGTGACAACATGGAACGATGAAGTATGTACTAACTTAGATAACCGCCAGTAATTTTCTATAGAATCCACA